>CATIWQ010133206.1:0-12885 GCA_949673415.1 Euphorbia schlechtendalii | reverse complement strand
TGAAAATCAATCACGGTAATGTGTTTGTTATTTAAATAAAACAATTCATTTAATTAACACGTTGGTTGCTCATTTTAATTAATGAAATTGCTCGCATGGTAAATTGATGATGGCTGTTATCCGGGAATATGTTTTATTCCCTTCGTGGGGGTGTTTTAATATACATCTCCTTTTAATAAAGAAAAATAGATGAAGAAGAATTACAACACTTGTATATAATAAAAATATTAAAAATGATAAAAAAAATCCTAGGTTCAGAAGTGAAATCAGAATAAGAAGAGGAACACCAAAAGCACGAAATTGCAGTTCTAAGAACTCAGAGACTTACCCTTACGGAATGAATCCACTTCGAAGATATCCGATCGGCCATTGAAAATCCTCCTCGTCCTTTAGTTTAGGTAAACAAAATTGTGTTGGAAGTCCAAAAATATTCATCTTAATTCTTGGAAGTAGTTTTGAAAGCTATATTTTTATATGTAAATTTTTCCGGGGGTCCTGATTATCGAAAAGACCTGAGTATTTATAGGAGAAATCCTGAAAATCTAAAAAAGGCAAGTTTTTCCAGCGAGGGGTCTCGCTAGAAAAGAAAAGTCCGGTGAGGCCCCTCACCGCGACTTTGGTGAGGTATGATCCTCGCCAAAGCTTGGTGAGGCAGCCTAGCCAAGCTCTTTGGCGAGGTCTACCTTGCTAAGTCCTTTGGAGAGGCTCATACCTAGCCAAGCTTGGCAAGTGAGCTTCGCCAAGGACTTTGGCGAGGCTTGCCTTGCCGAAGCCTTTTGGCGAGGTTTACCTTGCCCACCTTTGGTGATGTGGGTCCCCGGATCTGGTTTTTTGCAATGTTTTAAGTATTTTTTTTGTATTTTATATTTTTTTATTAATTTCTGAATAAAATTAAATAATTTTATTGAAAATGTCCTTTTTAATTTAGAGACGAGGAGGATTCCCATTTGGATACATCAGGATACTCGAAAATTGTGTGATTCAATGATAAAATCCTGAAAAAGCCATTATCATTGAACACGCGAGCTGGTATGAAATCCCGTGCTCATAGCTGGGCTTCAACCTTGGCTTTGCCACCACCCCATCCTTTACCAACTTTTGGATGGCCTTTAGTAAATCCTTGTAATTAATTGTATGGTGGCCTACCATACCATTATAATTGCAAAAATTTTGCTTGTCTTCGCAGCTTAGGGGTGACATGGTCTTTAAATTGTCCAATTGCATTAACTCACATGGCTTGGTGGAGAGGAACCCAGGTTTTCTTCGTATTGAGTGGTAATCTTCCTTAAATAATTTCACTACCACCACAAACTCAGATTTGATCAAATATACAGTCACCTGCTTACCCTTGGCCTATGAAGGGTAGGTAGATGAAGATCCCGAGTCATTCATCTTGAACCACGTCTTACTTGCCAATTACCCCACTAGCATCTCTAGTGATTCTATCCACTCCATCCTTTCAGCCTTCTCAAACACCTCATTGTAGGAGGAAAAAGTATATGTCCCTAATCTCTTACTTTAAGTTGGGAAGGCATCAGTCAACAGCTTAGTAATAATCTCGGGCAAGCTAAGATGATCTTTCAAAAGGACCTGAGTAGTCATCCATTTGATGTACTACGATTTGAACATTTCCCCCGGCTTTTGCCTTACTGCCTCTATGTTTTGCATGGTGGTCTTCATTTTTGAATTAAAGCCATATTACTCCACCAAGACTGCTAACAGCACTCCCAGTTATGAGACACCTCCGTTTATAAGTTGTTGTACCCCTAATTAGCTGGGGCCGCTAACATCACTATAAACATCTTTGCCAACATCTTATCACTTACCTGATGAGCCCATATTACGGTCTCTTAATTCATCAAGTGGGCTTGAGGGTCTCCTTCCCCATTAAACTTCACTAGCTCTAGCATCACAAAGTTCTTTAGGAGCTAATCATCATTATCTACAAGTAGTGGTGCATGATAATAACTAGGCTAAAAGCCTAGGTACTGCCATAGGTGGCAAAAAATTGCTACCATAGCTCCTCTATGCTAAGCTGTTGATACGGTGAATGGATTGCCTTGGGCTTGGATTGGTACCCATATTAGCCTTAATTTCCCTAGTGATAAGCAAGACCTTGGAGGAAGAGAAAAACTGGATGGGGCCGTGGACTAACCCGGGTACTGAGGTGATGGTGCTACGAAGTTTGTGCTGATTTCAAAGGAAGGGGCCTAAATGTTTTGCACAACCCCTGGTTTGGAAAAGAAACTTTGCACTGGAGGGATGAGGCTAGAAGGTGGTCTCACTGCCCTTACTATTGTTATAAACAACTGAAACACTTGCTAATAACCCAGTTGCCCGCTTGAATTGACTATCTTAGAACCAACTGATCTACTATCATTCTTGCCTAACCACTACTTCCAGAAGTTTAACCTGTACCGAAACTAGCTTGACCCAATCTGAGAGGAAACTACGCCTGGGGGAGAATTGACCTTGTTTGGCCAAACACATGTTGTGGTTACGAAGTCCCTGCGCTGAACTGGCCACTAGATGATGGGAATGTGTGAGGAGCAGAACAAGGCCTCCTAGCCATAGGACAGTTGGCGGGGCGGGACCTTAGAGATTCCTGATGAGTTCCTGATCAGATATCCTATTTGAGGTCCGGTCATCTTGCTGCCGAGGATGGATGTAGAATTGCAGAGCCTGAGTAAATTGATCACTACATAGAACCGCGCATTAAGCATTCGCAATCTCTTGACTCGAACCAATCTGTTGGACCACTTGCCTATCCCATTGTGAGCACAAGATTTTGTACCAGCTCGCGCGTTCGATGATGATGGCTTTTCGGGATTTTTATCCTTGAATCGCACAATTTTCGACCATCCGATGATCTTCAAATGGGAGCTTTTCTCGTTAAAAAAATAATATTTTGGGCCCTAAATAAATGTTTACGACCGTAAGAAAATATTTAAAAGCTTCAAAGTGAAAATTTAAAGGCTTAAAATATTTTTAAGGGATATAAATAAATATTTAAGGGTCCAAAATAATTTAATTAAATCATTTTATTTAAAAAAAAATATTTGTATATATTTTAAGAAAAATAAAGAGAAAATAAATTTGTATATATATAAGTATATAAATATATATAAATATATATATATATATATATATATATATATATATATATATATATATATATATATATATATAATATTTAAAAAATAAATTAATTCAAAAAATGAATTAAAGAAGTGGATGCATTTTCATGGGCCACCCTCGCTGGCGAGGGTGCTTCCTCTCGCCCGCGAGGGTGTGACCAAAAATGATCTCAAAAAAAAATCCCCCCTATAAATAAGGGGAATTTTTAGAAGAGACGGGATCGAAAAATTATCGAAAAAAGTTTCTTTTCTTCTCGACAAAAGTCCAAAAAATATTTTCTTTTTTATCGATGAAAAAATTATTTTTCTTGATAAAATAATTTTGATTTTTTTACATCTTTCTTAAAAATTCTTTGATTATATTCGGATCTAAAACACGTTTGGATTCCGAACTTTATTATTTTCAAACTAATTTTTCTCCATCTTTTTCTCAAAATCCTCAGATATTCTTGCACTAAAACAAATTCAAAGTCCGAGTCTGAATATTTTTAGGATTAAAATAACATATTTTCACACTAATTAAACCAAAACGAATGAGGAGCACTCCCAAAAATCAAGTGGATTTATCGACGTGGATTCGCACCGAAAGTATAAGCCTCTGAGTTTATCGATTTGCTTCTTCTCGTGAATTCTTTGTTTTATTCATCGTATTGACCTAGGAACTATTTTTATATTTCTTTTATTTAATTAAATTATTTATTTTATTTAATTGTATCATGTAAATTTTCTTCCTCCTCTTCTTTTTAATTTATTTAATTGTGGAGTTTCTCCAATATAAATGTTAAACTACCCCCCCCCCCCAAAGGAAACTAAAGTTATTCCCGGATAACAGACATCACCTTTTACCATGCGATCATTTTCAATAATTAAAAATGACCAAATATTTGTAAATAAAATTAATTAATTTATTTCTAAATAAGAAATTTTCTTTCGTTGATATTTTAACTAGGCCACACGGGTCTCGCCAAAATCAAATCAAGCATACGTGTAAATATTCATGTTGTGCTATATCTCCTGTGTTAACCTTTGTGGATGCAGGTAGATTCGGTTACATGTATGGCTAGGATTTTATTTTCCTTCGGGTGTTTCAAATATTTTTACGAAAATTGTAAGTAATAGATTAGGCAGGCGGTTGCATCCCCCGAGTTTTGTAATTTATTAATTTATTTTTTTGCATTTATTTACTACGTTATGTATGTATATATTGTTTTCCACATGCACGTTAAATCATACATTATGAACTCAAAAATGACATAAGTGCGAATATACACAATTAAGATGTACGGTTTTCTGTAGATGTAATATAATGTGATCCAATAAGAAGTAAGAAACTTATCCTGAACCTGAATCTTTGTGTCTTAGTGGGCCGTCCCCCGGACGTTAAGCCTCACAGGAATCTAATTCCTGGAAAGAGCTAATCCAGGTGGCGACTCTACATTAAGAGATGGCAAATTCAGGTTTGACCAATCTAAAAATATTTCCACTTTCTCTTTCAAACCGTCCGGTTCCACGACTTGGTAGTTATTATTTTCCACAAGAACACCCCAGTGGAGCGCACCTCTCATCAGCTCGCTCTTGACCTATCGCTCTTCGTGTTGTTCACTCACACTAGTATAACCTGATCTTCTCCCCCTGAACTGTTCGGTGTATAATCCATCTCAAATACATGTCTTATATTGAAAACTGACCTCTTCTCTAAACTGAAACCTGAACCTGAATCTGAACTTGAATCATCGCTTAGATTAGTGTGTGAAAGACCCTCTACTTGTGATCCTGCTTGGTGAGCCACAATGAATACCCATGCTTTCTAGTTGGGTCCTCCCTCCAAAATAATTACATATTCATAGGTACCCATACTTTCGAGTTGGGTCCTCCTTTGTTAGCAATGCTTAATCATACTCATCATAATAACAATTTTTATGCTTACATATTAGTGTGGCATGTCTATCATTTTCACAAAAGCCGCACATCGCTTTTGTTTTGGGCTGGCTCACTTTCTTCTTTTTAAAGGAATTCTTCCTCTTAGAATTGTGAGTTTGGTTACTCGAAGATGGACTGTTGGTTGGAGGAGGAACTTGTTCCTTCTTTAAAGTTGTTATCTTAGCAATCAACTCATCTAATTGCTTAGTGAGCTTATTGTTATAACATTCATGATGTTCAGCTTTTTCTTGAAGAAAGTGGATATCAAAAGATAAAGAAACAATTATGTCTTTTGGATCTTCATTTCTCCTCACTAGCTCTTTGATGTTTTTACTAGACTTATTAGTCAGCTTCATCACATCAAAGAGTATGTGGGTGAACTCTTCTATTGATAAAGGGATTTTAGGATGTACCTCAATTTGTGAATGCATCCCTTTGTTTCGCTCAGGTTCAGAGTTATTAGCGGATGAATTGCTCTTTAAAGTGGTCACCCCTATCATTCTCAATCGCCATCAAATAGAGGTTGGCGGAATCAATTGCTTCTTCATCAAATGATGAAAATTCCTTGAATTCGCTCCATGTGGCAACAAGCACCTCATTATTCTTTTCAAACCTCTTCTTAAATCTATCCTTTTTGGTTTTTGGATAGAACAATCCTTCCTTAGCTCCACGTCGGTGTTGAGTTGACTTAGTTATGTTGGGAAACTTCTTCTTGTAGAATTTCCCATCTTTCTTCCTTAAGCGCTTAAGTGGCCTTGTTAGAAGTGCCATATGCTCATTTGAATCACTACTGGTTGATTCTTCAAATGAGCTAGCTTTCAGGTAAATGGCTCTTCCCTCTTTCTCCTTGGCTTTACTCCTTTTGGAGTCATCTTTATATTTCCTCAGGGACATTTCTTGAGTAAGCAAGGTTCCTCTCAGCTCATCGTAGCTATACTTTTTTAATTATGAGCTTCTTCGATGGCGCTCTTTTTAGCATCCTACTCTATAGTGAGTACTTTGAGAATCTTCTTCACCATCTCCTCTTCACTGAATTCTTTGCCTAATGTTTTCAGTATGATGTTAATGAACTTGGTATTCATGGATTGAATAACCTTGCTAGCGCCCATCTAGTATAGCTCATACTCATGGAGCATGAGATTGATCTTTGAATCCTTCACCTTCTCAGTCTCCTTATAGGTGATCTCCAGCTTCCTCTAGATTTCTTACACTGTCTAGCAGCTTGAGACCTTATTCAATTCTATAAGATCTACTACATAATGTAAGTAATTGATGGCTACCGCATACTCTTTGAGAAGCCTTGGTCAGCATCATCATAATCTTGTAGATTAACTAGTATACACTCCCCATTCCACACTATTGGGCTAAGCTCTATCACTAGCCATGCTTTCATGCTCTGTAATTGAATTAATTTTTCATGCGATTTTTCCAAAATGTATAGTGTTGGTAATCAAATAGTGGAGGCCTAGTCACAGACATCCCTTCTTTAAAGAGTGTTGTCTTCCCTAAGCCGGAACTATAGTTATTATAAGCCATTTGGATCTTTAACTGTTAGAATGTGAGTCTAGAAGCTAAGCACATGCTCTAATACCACTTATTGGTCTGGGTTAGCTTAAATAACTAAGTAAAGGGGTGAATGTGGTTGTGAGTAGACAACACGGATGTGATGGGCCGAGAGCATGCTAGGTGATAGCCGCGGTCCATCGGGGTGTTTTTGTGAGAATAAGATATTGGGTAAAGGATCTAAAAGGCTGAAAAGAGAAAATGAAATTGATTTAGATTGTAAAAACTCAAAGTCATTGTCTCGTACTTTTAGAGTCATCACCTAGATAAGCTCTTCAAGGAATTAAAGTTTTATGAGGCTTAACGTCCGGGGGACGGCCCACTAAGACACAAAGATTCGGGTTCGGGATAAGTTGTTTACTTCTTATTAGATCACAATAAATTACATCTATAGAAAACCTTGTTTCTTAATTATGCATGTTCAAGCTTAAGACATTTTTGTATTAATAGTATAATTTAATGCGGAAACAAAAAGTAGTAAACTCATACATAAAGCTGTAAACAAATGCGAGAAAATAAAATAATTAATTACAAAACCTCGGGAAGAATTAGAGCCATCTTGTTCACTAGGCTTTGGGGCTTTCCTTCTCTAGATGGTTGTGAATCGTAAACAAGCTTCCTTGAATCTTCTCAAACTCTTCAAAGTAGAGAGATTCAGAGGGAATACTTGAGTTTTCCTCAAACTCTAGCATTTTAGCCTTAGCTTTAGCGGACAAGTTCCATCAATTCTTGAGTTAATAGCAAGTGGCTACCTATTCTATCCAACTCAACATCAGTTTTAGGGAATGGAATTACTTACTTGCGAGTTCCCTAATCTAAGCTAAGATGGACTTGTTAGCCAAGTTCTCTTGGACAGGCTCGCTGTTAGGTTGAGGTACTTCACTAGTTGTAAACTTTACCTCAATACCATGACTACTTGCTTCTCCATACTGAGCAAAATTCTCAGCATTAGGAGCTTCCTTAATTAGAGGAATTAAGGGGCATAGAGGATGGGTTTGAAGAAGGGGTACGTTCAGTTATTTGTATAGTTAAAGAAGGAATAGATTTAGGTTTTACAGCGGAAAAAATTATTTGTGTTTGAGGAAGAGAAGAAGTGGTATTTTGAGTATTATTTGGTGAGGTGTGAGGAGAGAAAGAATCATGGGTATGTACAGGAGAATTTACAGAGTGGGGGATTTATTAATGAGGAAGGAATTTCAGTAACTAGAGGAGTAGAAATTGGAGATTTTACAGGAGAAGAGGGTTTAGGATTTACAGAAGACATGGGTGTAGGATTTAGGAGAATATCTGGGTTAGCTGTTTAATCCAAGGATGGATCAGTTTGAGGTTCTTCAAGATGAGTAGGAAGTTCCTCAGCGTAAGTGAATTTGGGTACGGGGATGTTGGGCTTAGGAAGACTAGACTCTCCCTGATGAGGGGGTAGGGTACTTCCAACATCCTCATCATTGCTCACCACTAGAATATTTTTCTTAAGCAGGCGGTTGGTGGTAGAGTGCTTGTGCTGAGTTCCCTTTACCTTGTTATAGGCCTCTTGTACTGCAACCACAGCGCCAGGATTAGTTATGTCCTCTTCCTTATTCTTCTTAGAGGATCCTTGCTCTTTTAAATCTTCAGATATGTTCAGTTTACACTTCCTCTAAGTCAAGGTCTCCTCTTTATCCTTAGCATCCTCTACTTCTTCTGCAAGCTATCTAGCCTCAACTTCCCTCTAAGCGCAAGTTTTCAACTTTAATGCTCTTCATTGCCTAACTTGTGGCTGGGAAGGCATGACTCCTACCCTTTCTTTTACTGGGTTGGCTCTAGGTTTTTGTGAGCCAAGTTTTACCTTAGGAAATGAGGTGGTTGAGATAGTGGTTGAGACTTGCTCCAGCATAGCAGAAAGGGGTACTTCTTCAATTGCCTCCTCGCTTGAGCCTTTAAAATCTACCACAAAGTCATCCTCATCCTCCTTGAGGATATCCTTAGGTACAATTGTTGGTTCCACCCTTGCCTTTTTCAACTTCAAATCTTTGGCCTTTGTATAGAGTGTCAACTTGCTTGTACTTCAGCTTGCTGAAATGAGGCATATCCAAAGTTTTCTTCAAGGGTACCAATATTTCCTTAGGCCCATCCAAAAATGGGGCAATGTCTAGTCACATTGCCTTCATAAGAGTTGTAATGAAGTATCCCATGTGGTAGACAGTAGTAACTTTGGTCAACTGATTCATGAGAAACACTAGCCAGTTACTTACCTTCTACCATGTGGTAAACTACACACCTCTCAAAGTAGGTGCAACTGCTCAAAGACCCAGTTTGGGTATTAGAAACTTGACAAGTAACTCATGGCATGCCCTTACCTCCCAGCTCATCCCTGAAGCTACTACTTCTCCAATTCCATAATTTGTAAGGAGCTCCCAATTCGCCAGGACTGCTACTCATTCTTCATCTCTAGTCCTCCTTAGCACAGTGCCCTTTAATGGCATATTTAGCATACTAGACACCAAGCTGGCATAGATGAGGTAGGAGGCATTGTTGAACTCCACCAAAAGTACATCTTCATACCCCTCAATAGTATAAAGAGTGGTGTAGAAGCCCCTCATAAGCTCCTTAATAGTAGGGCCTTCAAGCAAGAGAAATTGGCTGAGGTTATGTTGCTTGATCACCTTGTGCATGAATCTATTGAGCATTATACTCTTATAGTTCACCTCGAAGACTGGACCAAAATCCAGATCTTCAGCCCATTTGACCTTGGTGAAAATGGTTCCTACCAGAAAGATGATTCACTGCCAAGATCCATCAATGTGGATAAACATTTTCTTCTTTTATTCATCTTGAAGGGTGAGTATTTAAGAAAAAAGAGGAAAGGATTTTTTGAGAGAAAAGGAAATTAGGGTTCTTTGCTTCTGAAATGATTAGAATTCACAAAAGCAAGTAACCTCTCTCTTCAGCTCCTACTAGCTTTTATAGGCCTCTTGATCTATTAGAGAGACGTGGCGCTTTCACAAAGCTTGATTAGAATCAATGCTGAGATTAACAATTGATTAACCACCTTAGTAAAATGGTGAGTTTAGAAGAAAATGGTTCCAATTCAAAAGCCCATCATTTTGTAAATGTGGGTTTTCATTTTAATCGTGAAATTGAATCTCACATTGTTACATTAGAATTAGACGGAGTTAATTGAGCATCATCTTCTAGCTGAAATAAGGCTTAATCTTCAATACTTAGCCAAATTTCCAACTTCTTCTTCTTCTTCACATGGGGTTTGCCATACCAATAAGCTGCCTTAGGACATTGAACTATTCCTTTGGCAAAGGTTTGGTGAATATGTCAACAAATTGTTCCTCTAAAGGAAAATACTCAGGACATCTTCCCTTAGCACATTATCTCTAATGAAGTGATGTCTAATGTTGACATGCTTCATCCTGCCATGCTGAACTGGATTCTTGGATAGGTCAATTATGCTCTTGTTATCACACATAACTTCGAGACACTTTGATTTTATACCATAATCTTCCAGTTGCTGCTTATTCCATAGAAGTTGTGCAATGCAACTTCCTACTCCCATGTACTCAGCTTCAGTTGTACTTAGCGGAACAGACTTAACGGGCGACCACTTTACTCTACTTGAAGTATATTTACTAATCCTCTCTCTTTCTGAATTTCATTCTCTTATTTCAATAAAATGTTTACATGTATGGCTCTTGGAGAAGCTTCATTTGACTATTGACCCTCGTTTAAGTAAGGCACGTTATCTATCCTTGCATTACAGTCCTAGAGAGTTCATTCAGAGAGACCATCTCACATTGAGAGAGGTAGCTTGGGTCGAGATTCTACATCCATATCTGGCTTTTGAGATCCGTTGGCTCAATCCTTAGTGGCGGGATCCTTTTGTATCTATTCACATGCACGATCATGGTGTGTGTTCACCACTTTTCTACTGATAAGTGTTCGCCACTTTTCTACTGATAAGTTTAATAGTTTGTTCACAAGATTCGACTATATATCAATGGTGCCAAAAACTTTTTCATGAAAAATATAGGTGTTTTCAGTACCTCTTATCAGATAGAAAAATGATGATAACTACAAGTATACAGTTGCGATGTAGTTTTAAAGATATCGATCCCACAGGGAAGGGCTAGTTCTAAAGATCAACAAGGAAGATAAGATAAAAAGAAAATAAAATAATGTATAGTTTGTTTGGATAGGAGGGTTAGAATGAAAAGTTAAGTACATATAGATGTGGAAGATGAGAGAATCTAAATATATAGAATCTTCACTACGAATTAGTATAGTAGAGAAAACATGCAAGTTCAACAAAGATGTTATGATTCACTAAACTAATCTAACAGACTCGATTCAAAAAACTCAGATGTTCAATGATTTGTTGCAGAGCAACACATGAAATAACTTTTCTAAACCTAGTGCAAATGAAATAAGACAATCATGAAAACTTGGACAACATCAATACTATGCTTAGTATGGGTCGCTCTCACATAGCCACATTTAGCAAGTTACCATTCAAAAAATGTTGGCTCACTAAACAACGTTATATCACAGATCCAGTGATTATACATGATATTGTTAACCCCGAAACTACTCTTAAAATTAACTCCAACGCATATAACTTGATTAACATAAAAGAATTAGAATGAAATATGCATTATGACACATAGACATATCATAAACTTCGAAATAGAAAGTATAAGTAGAAAGCAAAGCAAAGTTGTAAGGTATGCAAGTGAAAGCTAAAGTTGATTAAACCATATCCACTTTTTAATGGGAGTCATCAATTCCCGCAATTCCTGCGTCTGCTTTGAATTCGGTCTTGGCCCTGTACAGAACCTCCGCTAGGATGCTATTCTTTGTGAATATCAAACAAATGAATATTGAAGAATGAAAAATTTTATTGATAAGTGATTTGCAAGTACACTTATACAATAATCGCTCGAGAATATAGAGAAATCTATTGATCAAAACAAGGATACGAATCACTTAAACATTTTCTCGCTAACACTTAAGAATGTAGCGAATCTATCTACACACACTAAATGTAACTCTTTATTTTCACTCTAATGCTACACACAACCAATGCCATAAAATTGTGATGGATTGGAGCCCTATTTATAGAGTTTGAAGGGTTACATCTATCTAAACGAAGAGTTGTGTCCATTGGCGAAATATTGCATCGCTTCATTGCGATTGGTTCAGACGCTTTAATCTTATCCACAATGGATAGGCATCTATTCATGATTGATTGACTTCTGATAAGTGTCATTTCGTTGGTAGTTAATAGCGGTTGATCATTCTTGTCTAGAAGTTGGTAGTTAAGAAGATTTGACCAAAAAATCATCCAAGTTGTGAATGCGATATACAAGTCACAACCGTGAATCTTTGTTTGACAATTTTCTTCTTCTGAAGTGTATCAAGTCGCAACAGCGAATTGTTTTCACGACCGTGAATTGTGTTTTTCTTCAGAATTCTTCTTGTAACTTCACCTATCTTCGACAACTTTGATCCTAAGCCAAATCTTTAAGTTCCACGCATCTTTTCGCACCTTTTTTACTCTTTTTACATAGAATTCCACTTTAGATCATTCTAGTATTTGCATTTGCACCAAAAATAACTACATACCATGTGAAATCTTTATATGAAGCACAAAAATGACTAAAATTATAGTGTTTAGTGTATAAAATTAATATGATAATAAGTGTAATTATACACTTATCATACCCCCCCCCACACTTAAATTTTGCCTTGTCCTTAAGGTAAATTCAACAGAAGTGTATAAATTGGTAATCAAGTTCGTACCTCATTTGGCGAAAGATTATAGCAGTGAGTACCACATTCCCACATTGCATAAGATTCAAGTAGAAGCTCAAAATTTCCCCCAAATTTGTAATGTGCAATTTATATAGTCTAGTTGCATACCTTTGTTGTTAATGGAGAGTCAACTGAATCGCATCTTCATATAAGCTTTATATGCATACTCGAATATTTCCTTCTCTTAAGCATAGTATAAAGTATAAAGGACATAGAAAGCACACTTTGATTAATTTTCTCTCAAGGAATTTTTAGGTAACCTAGGATGCTAAAACACTCTCAGTGGTTGCATTTTATGCTCCATACCACTCTTCCCTTTTTCCCGTGGTTGCATTTTATGCTGCATACCACTCTCTCATTTTTTTTCTTTTAAGCATATGTTTTTGAAGTACTTTGTACTTTGCACCCATTTTTCATGCTATGCTTTCTTTTTCTTTTTTCACTCAATGAATGGTTGCAGTTTCTG
>CATIWQ010133167.1:0-26473 GCA_949673415.1 Euphorbia schlechtendalii | reverse complement strand
TGAGGGAATTGATGACTCCCATTAAAGAGTGGATATGGTTTGATCAACTTTAGCTTTCACTTGCATACCTTACAACTTTGCTTTGCTTTCTACTTATACATTCTATTTCGAAGTTTATGATATGTCTATGTGTCATAATGCTTATTTCATGCTAAGTCTTTTATATTAATCAAGTTATATGCGTTGGAGTTAATTTTAAGAGTAGTTTCAGGGTTAACAATATCATGTATAATCACTGGATCTATGATATAACGCTGTTTAGTGAGCCAACATTTTTGGAATGGTAACTTGCTAAATGTGGCTATGTGAGAGCGACCCATACTAAGCATAGTATTGACGTTGTCTAGGTTTATATAATTGTCTTAATTCGTTTGTGCTAGGTTTAGAAAAGTTATTTCATGTATTGCTCTGCTGCGAATCATTGAACATCTGAGTGTTTTGAACCGAGTTTGTTAGATTAGTTTAGTGAATCATAACATCTTTGTTGAACTTGCATGTTTTCTCTGCTATACTTGTTCGTAGGGAAAATCTCTATATTTAGATTCTCTAGTCTTTCACATCTATATTTACTCATTTTTCATTCTAATCTTTATATCCAAAACCTCCAATTTATTTTTATTTTATTTACTCTGTTTTTCCTTGTTAATCTTTAGACTTGGTTCCTTCCCTGTGGGTTCGATATCTTTTAAAACTACATCGCAACTATATACTTGCAGTTATCATCATTTTTCTATTTGATAAGAGGTACTACCAACATCTGTATTTTGCGTGAATAAGTTTTTGGCACTATTATTGAGGATAAGCCTTTCAAAACAAGTGTAGCCAAATCTTGCAAACAAGTTATTAAACTTATCAGTAGAAAAGTGGTGAACAATAACTAGTTCTCTTAATCTTTGAGCAATGTTGTGTATGAATTTAAATAGAGCGACACAAACCAACTTAGGCATGACAAGAATATGTTTCTTTCAAGAGGGGGGAAGAGTTTAATGACTTATATCATTTTGCTAAGTGCTATGAGTGGTTTAATTGTTGCAATTCATGTAAGAGAGACATGTCCAAGTTTGATCACTTAATTAAAATAAAATCTAGCTAGTGATCGATTATTCGCTTTGAGTGGGAGCATATGTGATGCACTTAACCCATTCTTATAGAATTAGTTCATTTAATGTAGTTACAATTTTCTTAGAATTGGTAGAGATTGTTATTCTAATAACTAAGATTCTTCCTAATTACATTTAGCATAAGGAAAGTTTGAAGGAGATAGCTTTTAAGATAATAAATTTTAACTTACATTAGATTATCTAAAAAGGGAAGAATACTAATGAACCATTCAAACATAAATTTAATAGGTCCAAAGGTAAGAAATAGTAAAATCATAAAGGTGATATGCCAAAATTGCCACCATAGAGGCATTTGTGCAATAGAGCAATAAGCTCAACTTGGTACACGTAGTATATTCTAAAGTGTTTACATTGTACAATGCTCAATGTTGTTGGCAGAAACTTATCCTTTGTGGATTGTTGATACAAGTGTAACATATGATAAGAGCATGAACCACGGTAACTTTGTGTACTTTCGAAAACCTATATGACAAATATTATAAATTTATATTAACATCAAAATGAGTTGAAGTTTATAGATTGACACATGTAGACTATATTTACAATGGTTGAAACTTAAATAGTTACATGATGTGTTGTATTCTCATATTATTTGTCAAAATTTAATTTGTGATATGGTTTGATGAATAATAGGTTCATCTTTGAATTTTTCTAAAGGTAAGTTTCTTCATTTCTTAATTATATGTTTTTGTCTAGTTTGTTTTCCACATCTTAACTATTTTTTTTAGAAGAAAATGTTATTATATAACATAGGCGATTATGTTACATAAGCTAAGAAGAAGATGTCATCCAAGCTTAATGTGATGGGTAATTAATAACGATGAAATTCTCAACATGTGATGAGTTTCATTCAAAGGAAATCAAACTTATAATTTATTTCTAAAGGAACTAGAATTAAAATCAATTACAACTTATTCATTATGATATATGTGATTCAGTAGACTTAAGGATAAGATATAAGCCTAATTTTCCTCACATTAAGTGATATAGATACTTATTATGACATCTTCTACTTGATTTCCCATAAATCTAGAGCTTCTAGCTATTAAAAGATTTATATATCTAGTAATAAATCAATAGGATTTTAATGTAAAGTATTGGAACTGAAGTGGTATAAAGTAGTTTTAAGTTAAGCATATAGTTTTATGTGATGAAGGGAATAAACATCCATTGTTTATTCCCTATACTCTATACAATATAGAGTTCATGAATGGAGAAATTAGATTCTTCTTCCAATGGTTAAGTATATGTACTAAACCAAGCACCTTCGAAGTCTGTCTCTTCCAACCCATATGTGATATGGACTGAAAGTATATCTAATTTATCTTGGTTATGATATTAGGGTTGTATCACTTACTCCCACACTACCCTAATAATTTTGGGAAATTGGGTCCAAGAGGTAGATGAAGTGTCTTTTAAGATACTCTTACATATCAAAATGATATGTTTTTGTGGGGAGAATGCGAAAAAATTTGTAAAAGTTTGAATCACAAAATATCATTTTCTTAGGAATGAGTTCTACAAATTAAGTTTAGTAGGCAAAAACATGTCCTTTTATTATGACTCTTGAACATAATGTTTTTGATATCTTTAAGTGAGAGTAATTCAAATGTATTGGTTCGTAATGATCACGGTAATAAGGGTTCTTGTTCCATGGGGTAGCCCAAAAACCCAAAGTGTTATCGGTCCAAGTGGAACCAATATTATTGGTCCAAGTGGGAACCAATGTTATTGGTCCAAGTGGGAGTCAATATTTTTAACTCAAGTGTGATCTTAGATCATTTAATACTTTTAACTCGAGTAAGAACATAGAAATGAGCTTAAAAGGAAGAATTTCGTGGTATAATATATAAAAACGACATATTTATGAGAATTTGAAGCCTAAGAAATTTGAATGGAAAATTATTTCAACCCTGAAAATTAAGTGTTTAAAGGGAGATGAGCAGTTGAATGTGATGGAAGAAGAATTAGCTTAACTTGCGTGAAGGACATAAAAAATTTAGAATAAGTGGATCTCAATGTAAAGTAAAAGCAATAGGCTTATAGTTAAAGGATACATATATTCAAACTGATAAGAGTATGTTATAAGATATATTTATTTAGTTGCAAGAATCACATCTATATAAATAATTTTAACTTCAGTAGATGTATCTTCCTTAGAGTTACATTAAATAGGTGTATAGACCACTATTCTCAATGGAGAATTTTCATGAGAGATCTATATGGAAATGTTACGATTATTTGTCCCAAAGATTGTAAACACAAGGTTTCTTGAATTGAATAACTCAATTTGTAATCTCATAAGGTTTTAAGGTTATGGTATTTAGAATGGTAAATGAGAACCATTATGTATATACCATACTAGTGAAAGATTGGGTGTCAAGTAACTTTGTGATATAAGTCACGGGAAAGTTTGCATACGTCCGACGATGAAAATCTAATTGGATGGATAAGATAATTAGTATCTTTGTCTCTGGAATATTGCATAAAAAAGAGTTTGAGAAAGGTTCTATATGCAGAATTATGAACACATAAGTATTCTAATGACTAAGAATATGATTTTTAGTGAAAGTATTTTTCCTAAAACTCCAGTCAAATGAGAGGATATGTAAAATGTTCCATGTACTGGCATTACATATGCTATGTTATACTCTAGACCTAATATGAATCATGTTGTGTTCATTGAAGTAATATATTAGTTCATTCTAGTAATAGAGCATTGGAAAACTGTTAAGAAAATCGTAAGATAATTGTATATGATCATGGTATGCTTTAATGTATTAAACCAAGGATATAGACCTTATAGAATACATAGGTACATATTAGCTAAGGCTAAGGTTGGAATTGAGTTTTTCCTTTTATGGTCAAAGACTTTGCATGACAAAAGAGACTATTGAGTCTTCTTATACTAAATACTTGAAACAAAAAGATGACTATCTATAGATATAGTCAAACATCGATATCTTATGCAATAGACCCGAAATATCTTAGTAGCAATAAGTATAATGATATCAAGCATCTGTTAGTTGTAGACTAAGTAACACGAGGGGAAGTCTATATGAGGTATTTATCTATACATTACATGCTTGTAGATTTATTAATGAAGTATGTCTCTGAAAAATGTATATGTGAAATATATATCTAAGAGTTAAATATGCGTAGCCTATATTTATTCGATTACCTCATTTATTATACCTTTCAAATCATAAATAATATTAAGATATTATAAATGAGCTTTATTCTATGAGCAATGTATATGTGTAAATGTTATGTATATATATTTTTTTCATCATAGCATGTCGGACAAAGAAGTAACCCTCTCAAATAGGTGTTTATCCTCATATTATCAATAGGATGTATACTAGGATGACATTGATTTTGAACATATTATGTATAGTTCAGGTACCTGTTCAAAATCGTAAATTGACTTGTTGAGTAAAAAGAAAATCACATTGTATAGAACATTACATACCGAATCTAAAAAGGAATCGGATAAGAACTGTATAGTTCACATGAAAATTGATCATGTTCTATTTGAAGAGTTAAAGGTAGCTCATTTGGTCAAACAATGTTAAATGCTAAGTTTCATTGTAAATGAAACATTTCTATGGTTTTGGTTGATATGATAAGACAAGTGCTCCTTTATAAGGGTAGAAAGGAAAGGATACCATGAGACGTTATCAAAGTGGGAGAAAAACTAGTCCTCGAGATAATGTGTGCTTAGCAATTATGAGATCAGAAGTTTGTGTGATGTAGAAGGATCTCAACTTCTCTAATGTGAGACTTATTCCATTATATTAATATTGGATCTTACCCTCAATACTATTGAGTTATATTGAGAAGTAAGGATTAGTAAGGGAAATTTGATCAAACACCGAGAGGTTATGATACGATTTGATCTAGGAGATACTGACTGATGGAGTGAACTAGTTCTGTACAAATTAATAACTTAAAAGGAAGATTTGGACAATTAACATTCATCAGAGTTCTATTGGTTCACTAGCATGACTGTCTTATATATGTGATAAGATAGTAAATAACAGATTAAGGCGTCAAAGATCCCAAAAGATGTGGAAGTGGGTGATTGTTTACTAGTCTAGGGTAAAGCATACGTGCTATATATCAATGTGATATTATGTTATATACTATATATAAACTTATATAGTTGAGCACCAATAAGAATAGTCTTGGCAGAACATAACGAGTGCAAGATATTTTCTGAATAATTATTGTTATTCTATTTTATTTAATACCACTCAGGATAGTCTTGGTAGATCCTAACAAGTGCAAGATAAAGTTTTCCAAATAGTATGCCGATCGCACAACTTCATAGCATACAGAAGATTTGATAACCTTGTACGGATTATGACCCATCATCAAGTGCAAGTGGGAGATGTTGGAAATACTCGGTCCGCTTGTGAGCGGATCATTCGGGTCAAAGATCCAATCCATTTTAGGTATTTGGACTAATTTGAGAAGTTACAAAACATAAAGGAATTAATTACAAATAAGTAAATAATTAAGAGTTCAAGGACTTAATTACAATTAATTAGATTTTCATTTCATATAAATATGAAATGCATGTGTATTGAAGATAAAGAAATTCATTTTTGGTTCATCATTAATTTTCCTTTCATTATCTCTATCCTCGGAAAACATCGTAAAGTGATTGTTATCGATCTTCGTCGCTACAGAATTCATGGGCAATAATTGTTCTATGATGGGTTCTATCTCAAGCATACGGAAATAAGTTTGAATCCGAATTCGTTTTCTATTTACGTTTTTCTTTAATTATTATTTCCAAACCTCATATATAGGAGGAAAAATAAGAAACACATAATTATTTATGACATAAATTCATAATCGTTGAACTTACTAAAACATATACTGTTTCTACTACTCTATCCAGAGCTTTTTTTTTAAGAAAAAGATAGAGTTAGGTTAATTAGAACATGAGCATCCGAACTAGGTTGGCACTCCCACGATACTAAAGAACCAAACAAGGCCAAAAATTACATTAATAAATCAAATTCTGTGAGTACAAGGCAAGTTATTGAGACGAAAACAACACAACTAGAAAACCAATTACACAAGAGCTAATAATGAACTTGGATAAGTAAATACATCCGACACCGCAAAGCATAACGGTTTCTTCCTATACTTAAAGAAAGGCCAAAATATAGATGTTCAATGTAAGAATGTCAATCGACTCCACCGATCCCTCAAATACTAACTTATTTCTTCTCCTCCAAATAGCCCATGCAATGCATAGCCATAATTCCATGCCAAACTCACAATTACTTCCCACCAAAAAGTGTGAACTCCAAAGAATTAGGATTTCATAGAAAGAGGAGGGCATCATATCGAAAATGCCAAATAGCTTGAACGCCTCCCTCCAAAAATGGTAACTATTAGAATAATGAAGTACCGCATGATCCGCCATCTCGATCGAGTCACCAAATAGACATTTATCACTCCCCACATTCAAACACCCTTTGGAAATCAAGAAACTATTTGTTGGAAACCACTCTTGTAACAATAGCCATGCAAAAAACTTCACTTTCAGTATCGCAGTGGCCTTCCAATCAGCATATAATTAATCCGTGGCTCTTCTCGATAATATGTGAGATAAAAAAAACCTCACAAAATGATGCACCCGAGAAGCCGCCATGGTCTGTAACCTCCCACCAAAAACCATCAGCCTCATCCAAAAACTATAACAAAACCTGTTGTCCCCCATCACCGTCAACAGACGAGTTTGTAAATAGCGATCGACACATTTTCCAATCCAACACCATAATGCCTCGCACCGTTCTCGACTTGCAAACCAAAGGTTCCTTTTCCATATCAGTCTTGAATAAGTAGCCATCCCATACAACAATTTACAACCCTCACTAACTGTACATGCCTTTCGATTGTAAAGGACAAATAAATCTGGGAATTACTCAGCCAGAGATTGATCCGAAGTCTAATGATCAAACCAAAATAACAGCCATTTCCATTCTTGACCAAAACTCTTCAATTCGCAATGAAAACATCCCAAAACGAGCCATTCGAAATGCAACACGATACAATGCCTCTCCATAAATGCGATAAATTCCCCCATCGTAATTCCCAATCGATTCCCACTATGGAAAGCCATACTGTTTCACACACACCTCAAACCACATCATGTCAAAACCAGATTGATGTACTTTCCAAAGCCATTTCATAAGGATACTAATTAACAAGCTTGAAGTTCCTAATGTATAACCCGTCCAAGTATTTTGGTAACATAACCTCCAACTTACTTTACACACACCCTGAGCCAATGGATCCCCTTTCCAAAGGAAATTTCTCATGAGTTGAACAAGTTTATCATTGATCATAGCTAGCATTTTAAATAATGACAATTAATAAATCGGCAAAGAGGCCAAAACCTATTTAACTAGCACCTCTCTACCAATATAGGACAAACAATGCCCTTTCCAAGAGGATAATCTATTCTGAAACTTCCAACGAGAGAGTTTCAATATGACATGGGAATTCTTTTATAACTAAGCGGTGCAGCCAAGTATGTAATTGGGAAACGCTCTACCTTGCAACCATATCTCTCCGCACAAGAATTCAAATAAGTATCACTAACATTTATCCTCATTATAAAGCTCTTATTAAAGTTAATATGTAGCACAGAATTAAGTTCAAAACATTTGAAAATTCTAATATACATAGGGATAAGATACTCATCTTCAAAGAGGAAACAAATTGTGTCATCCCCAAATTATAAGAGCGAGATGTCCACCCGCACGCCATCTATGTGGAAGCCAAAAATTAATCTGATTAAATATTTGCTTCAACCTCTCTAATGCTAACACAAAGATAAATGGAGAAATCGGGTCACCTTGCTTCACACCTCTATTGAGCTTAATCGGTTTGCACGGTTCACCATTTACCAACACCGAAGTAGCTGAATTTTCTCTACAACCAACCACCCACGAGAGCCACTTTTCGTCGAACCCCATCCATCTCATTACCACATCTAAATATGTCCAAGAAACACTATCTTAAGCTTTCCAAAAATGTAACTTCAAAATCAAACCTAGCTACCTACTACGATGCATGTAATGCACTACTTCGGATGCAACAAAGGAGCACTCATGGATATTACGACCTCTCACGAACCCGAATTGGCTTCGTGATATTAAATTAGGTAGTGACGGCTGCAATCTTCTAGCTAGAACTTTGGAAATTAATTTATACACACCGTGGATTAGAGCAATTGGATGAAAATTCACCAATAAAGATGAACCCGATATCTTGGGAATTAACACTGTATATGACAATTTTAACCATCCCAGAAGCAACGAAGTCTGATAGAACTCACCAAACAACTTTAGAATCTCCCCTTTTAACTCATCCCAAAACCTCTGTCTAGAGCTTATACATCTTTATCACATTTGATGCTGCTATAATAGTAGAACATTTTTTATTATAAAATTTGTAGAAACGACACACTACGTGGTGTTATTTCTCATGCCAATTCGATGAAACATTTTTTTCCATGTTTTATCCAAATGAGAGGATACTAATGCACTCATAATTTTTTTTGAAAAACCCACGGTAAGATGATGTGTCAAACCGAGATCTAAAAGGTTGAGATGAGAGAAAATTTGGGGCAAAGTCCCCAACTAGGTTGGTTTCCTCGCTTGCCTACAAAACTCTCACCTCTCTTTTATTAAATAAAATACGATACTCAAAAAGAGTAACGTGTTAAGTACAAATGCGTAAAAGTTCTAGATTCACAATGATATCTGACACCAAGTAGCTAAACGATTGCTTATTACATTTGAAATAAAACCAACATAAATGAATAGAAGAAATAAGATGATCTACATTCGGTTGTTTTTCCTCGAATATAAACTTGTTTCTTGAAGTCCAACTAGACCAAGCAATAGCTATTCAAAGAGTTGAACAGAATTGCTTTGCACTGCTAGCTTTGAAGAGGGATTGCCATTCATGGAAGAAGGACTTTGTCGTATTTGGTAATGCCCTGTTGAAACCAAGCCACTTGGTGGCATCCATCCAAAAACGGTAGCTTCTTTCACATAGCATAATTGCATGATCATTTGTTTCTTGAAGAGGACAAAATGGGTAGCTACCATCATGAACCGAGGCACAATCTCTAATGAATAAAAACTGATTAGTTGGCAGCCTATCATGAAAGAAAGTCCAAGCCAAGAAATGCATCTTAAGTGGTACAAAACAGTGCCAAATCTGCAAAAAATCAAAGTTAGGCAAAGGCCAACGATTAGTTTTATAGAAGCCAGCTGTGAAGCTTGAAGACGTAAGCATCGAACCCTCTCCCAACTCCCACTGAAATCGGTCTCAATGAAGCAAAGAAGACCAGCAAATCTGACCATCCAAGGCTGAACCAGAGTGTAAGCGAGCTGAGTTTACCGTAATAATCCATGAGCGTAATTCAATGCACCTCTTCAAATTTGGTCTAAGATTTCTAGACCAAAACGGCCTCCCAAAGTAGTCTGGCATGAAGACTTCACAATAGCCCTCATGGATTGTCGCTTCCCTTTGGTTACATAGCTCAAACAAATCCGGAAAGAAAGATACGAGAGGTTTATTAGAGGTCCAGTTGTCAAACCAAAATGAAGTGATCAATCCATTCCTGACCAAAACCCGATTATTGTCACAAAAAAAGTCCCAATAAATACCACGGCAGCAGCAAGTTAAAATATTGGACCATATCGGTGACAAGTTCCGTTGGTCAAAAGATGCAAACTCATGCCAATTCCGAAATCCATATCGACGAACACAATATACCTACCAAAGCGAAGTTGCGTCTGAAGTTATCATCTTCCATAACCACTTGAAAAGTAAACTAGCATTAACAATCTTCAGGTTTCGAATGTATAACCCACCAAGAGAGAGTTGAAGGTTAATAGTTTGCCAACTAATTCTACACATCCCATTCTTATTTGCATCACTATGCCAAAGAAAATTCCTCATTAAACGATTTAATTTCTCTTTTACCATGGTTGGAATTTTAAGAATTGACAAGAGATATACCGAAAGAGTAGAGAGTACCGATTTGATGAGAACCATTCTTCCTGCGTATGATAAGCAATTCCCTTTCCAATTTGCTAATTTACTCTAAAATTTAGAAATTAAAAGTTCCCAATTTGAGGTCGGCACCTTCTTAAAGGAGTGAGGAACTCCTAGATATTTGATAGGAAACTTTTCAATTCGACACCCAAGTTTCGCAGCTAAATGACTTAATCTCACATTATCAACATGGATTCCTAACAACAAACTTTTATGAAAGTTTAGGGGCAAACCAGAAATTAATTCGAAGCACTTGAGAATTCGCATAAAATTCGTGATAACATAATCTTCTGCTTAAAGGAAACAAATAGTATCACCTGCGAATTGTAAAAGCAAAATATAAGGTAAATCATCACTCAATCGAAAACTAGGAAGTAAACCGTGTCTGGAGCTAGCATCTATCAACTGCTTCAAACCTTCCACCGCTAATACGAAAATGAATGGAGATAAAGGGTCACCCTACTTCACCCCTTTATGAAGTCGAATAGGGTTACACGGTTTTCCATTGACCAAAATGGAAGTAGACGGATTCTTGAGATAATTAGAAAGCCACTTAATCCATTTACAATCAAAACCCATTGCCAACATCACCGCATCGATATAGGTCCATGATAAGCTATCAAAAGCTTTATGAAAATCCAACTTTAAAGCAACACAAGACCGTCCTTCCCTATGAGTCGAATTAATAATTTTCGAAGCTAAGAACGAACAATCATGGATAATTCTTCCCTTAATAAATGCAAATTGATTGTTTGAAATTAATTTCGGAAGATATGGTTGCAAACAACAGGAGAGGAGTTTAGCAATCATCTTATAAATTCCATGAATGAGCGCAATTGGTCGGAAATTTTCCAAAGTTGATGAACCCACTATTTTTGGAACCAAAATTATGAAGGAGGTTTTTAGAGATTCCGGCAAGGTAGCTGAAACAAAGAAGTCGTTAAAAATCCCCACTATGTCACCTTTTAATTCTGACCAAAACCGTTTATAGAAGTAGAAGTTGAAACCCTTAGGACCCAGCACTTTGTTTTCATCACATGAAGAAATTGCATTCCAAATTTCTACTTCAAAGAAATGGTTGACTAAGCTAGCATTGAGGATGCTGATAACTTTGCAAAATTCAAGTGACGAAGGGAGAACGGAACAATGCGACATGGTTTAAAGAGCTCCACGTAAAAAGACCGAATGGAAGACGAAATGGAAGATAAATCTTGGGTGAGCTGTCAGTTAATCAACAGTTGCGTTATGCTGTTATTGCAGTATCATATCGCTGCAATATGATGGAAAAAATCTATATTTTGATCTCCCAATAAAATCCACTTGATACATGACTGCTGGTGCCTAATATTTTCATTAATTCGACGAAGATTAGACAATTTTGAATGGTAATGAAGCAGATTAACAGAGGCAGCATCAGTAGCAATCCCAACAATTGTGTCATCTGCAACTAAAGAGAGGATTCTACACTCCAAACTATTGATTTGTGATTCCAAGTTTCCAAAATTTGCCTTATGCCATTAACGAATAATTGTAAACAGTTTCAGCAGTTTGTAATGGAGAGTCTCGATTGGAAATGATTCGCTAATGTGTCTCCAATGTGATTGAAGAAAGGATAAGAAATCCAGATGATCCCACCAACAATTTAGCGAACAAAATAACATAATCCTGACTAGTGTCATGATCCGTGAATGAAAAAGAATCATCAAATGATCTAATAGTGTTGTATCTATCGTAGAGATTGAAGCTCCCATCCTTAAATCAGAGATTTCGCAAGAAATCAAAATCCTGTCAATCCTTGAGAAAGAATATGTATTTGACCAAGTAAAGTCGCGCCCATGTAACGGTAAGTCTAGGAGTTCTGCTTCATTAACAAAATCATGAAATTGCATGATCGATTGAGTGAATCTGCCACTTGATCTCTTTGATTCATGTAGAACATCGTTGAAATCACCACAGACAATGAAATGATTCAACGGCCTGATGAGAGGTAACAGTTCCTCCCACATTTGAAGATGTTCACTAGCCAAAGTAGATCCATATACCGTGACCACAAACAAATCCAATGAAGTGTCACTGAGATGGTAAATGCACCATTGAGAAGATGAGTTAACCACCGTGATGTTAATTAATTTCGTATTCTAAAGGAAAATCAGACCTCCAGACATGCCTTAAGCTGGAGAATAGTGTATAGCGAAGTTATTATGCCCCCAAAAGCTCCGTGCTACCATCTCAGCAATATCCTAGCATTTAGTTTCCAGCAAAATCCAAAACCAAATGTTAAATTTACGAACCAGTGATTTAATTAAGTTTTGCTTGCCGTGATTACGAATGCCACTGCGATAATTCCAACAAACAAATGAAAAAGACATTAAATAAAGAGAATCCAAGATTACCTTATCGAATGGATTAATTCCTTATGTTATCTTCCATAGAAGACAAGATAACATTCTTGTGTTTCTCCTTAAAGAGACCTAACTTCTTCCCAACCATGAACGTGAGTAAATTTTCCTCTAGGAGAGGATCAGCTGGTAGTGAATTCATAATTAATCGGTTCATGTTTCTAATATCAGGCCCTGACGAGTTGGAGCTACTTGCTAGATGCTTCGAACGAGAATTTCCATCAATTGGAATCTACCCATTAAAGCTGTTATTGTATTCCTCAAAGGAGCTTTCACTACTGGAAAATAATTGGTGTGTTTATATATTCTTATCAAGATGAGAAGAGTGGCTGTTGGTCTGAGGTTGTGTGACAACTACCTTTGGTAAAGTCTCAAGAACAAAGCTGCTGCCTATTGGAGAAATCAGTTTGTCTAGCGATGGATTAGAGATAGTAACCGAGGCATCATTATGGTGACATGCAACGGCCTGCCTTAAGTTGACCTTGATTGAAGCAAGTGTATCACCAATTTGAACGTTAACAAACTGATTTTCCATATCAAATGGAACCGAGATAAGGCATGAAATTACATCAAGGTGTTCCGGCCTATCAAATTGAAGTCAATCGAAACTAAACTCCCAAAGAAACTAGCAAGCTGAGAAATTAATGAATAAGAAAGAGCAGCCGGGGGGATTCCAAGAAAATCAACATACATTAAACATTCATTCGAAACAAAATCAATCGGAAATTCTGTTACGTCATAAACCAAGTCCTGAATAGTCAAGCAATCAGATTCAACAAACCTAGCTTGGCATCAATTGAGTGGAAACACAATACGGCTTGATTACCCCCAATTGGCGTGGCAAAATCTAATGCAAAGTTCCTGCTTATTACTGCCGTGAATAAGTCTAGGATAATATTGATCTTCATAACTTGAACAAGACATGAACGATTAATCCAAGATGGAGGGATAGAAATTGGATCCAGTTTCAACACTGGTTTGGTCATAGGCAGATTATTTACTACAGCCACATATGATCGGTGATCCCTGGATGCTTCGAGAAAGACCTTTGATTTTTGCACCGTTTCTTTATCAATCACATGGGAAGGAGCAGCAGGTGCAACGATAGGATTCCGACAATAATATCTAGACTTAAAAGCATGCAATTTCACGTTTCCAATCCATACCGAATTCATTCGATATAAAACCTCATGCATCGGCAAACTTCCGTCAATTGTTAAAAAGCCAAAATTGAGGTTTTTCTTATTCCATTTGTGAGCAACATAAACTTTCCCTGTAATCCCATACTTGGAAAAAACCATCTCCATTGCTTTTGTACCATGACAGGTCGGGAAGTTTTCAAAGTAGATCTTGTTGTGGATTGTGGTTAAAGGGATGTGGGGTGAGGCAAAGGCTAGGTTATGTGACTGACGAGAGTGATTGACACGAGAGGGTTTCGACAAAGGGTGGCGGCTCAGGGAAGGGTTAGGGTTAGGGTTCGGCATCTTTTGTTAGTTTGATATTTTTTACAAAAACAAAATGCACTCATAATTATAGTCCCAATTTCATCATATGTCCCCGAAGGGCCACCTGGTATTTAGCTTTAATATTTTCTATTAATTTTATATGTTTCTAATTAGTTACTTCAAAATGAGGTTTGGATTAGACTTAAAATCGTCAACGGTACATGAACTTTGTACTTACTAATATAATGGTACATGAACTTCAAAATTAGTCATAAAGGTACATCAACTTAACACTAGTAAAGTAATAGTAAAAATTATCTTTGACAATAGAAAATAACCTTTGATCATATAACAGCCGGTCATCTTATAATTTTTTATACATTGAATTTCGTGAGCTTCCTATTTTACCCGTCCATCTCCTTCTGCAACATAACTTCTATCCGCTTCTCTCATTGATGACGTCAATGGCTACTGGTAGACAAAATCAAAGGATAATTGTTAGAGAATTTAGAAACCATTTCGTGAAAGAGGTATCTCTTATTGAAAATCAGAGAGGAAGAATCGTTTCTAAATTATTTAATTAGGTCCAGAGAATTTCAGAGCTGACTTACAATCTCGGCTACTGTAGGTGTTTTTGATGGTGATGCCGAAATGTGTACTAGTAGGATAAACATGGAGTTTCTTATAAATACAAATCTACAAAATCATTTTTTTTCACTTTCCTTGTTTTTTGCACATGAAATTGAAAAAATTAAGAATTCGAAGTAAGAAGAGCATAAACATATAATTTGATAAAAAAAAAGTAAGCTATTACTTGTTTAGTTTTTTAATTGGGTTATTTTTTTATCGTTTCTTTTTCCACTTAATCTTTTTAAAATCATTTTCAAAAGAAACTAAAAAATTCCACAGAAAAAACGCGATGCTTTCTTTGCTAGGGTCTACTTTGAAATCCTAACCTGATCGCCCTTTCTTTTCTCTTCTTTCGATTTCTTCACCGTGGATTTTCTGATCCAGATTTCATAGCTGATATTTTGGTTAATCAACTTCAACCTGCTTCACGCAAGCCTTCCCTACAAACTGATTCTTCAAACACAACAACGTTGAAGATTCAATTATTGAACCAAGAAAGCCATATCAAGATTCGACAACTAACCCAAGAAAGTCATCCTATTGTAGAGATTGCTTCTAAAAAAACAATCCCAATCAACACCACGAGTACTAAGCCCATTACATAAAATAAGGAAGGATTTAAATCAGTTCGCATATCGCAGGAAATATATAAGAAGCATGTTCAACTATGCGCTTTTTCCTTCATAAGGCGATTGATTCAACCCAAAGGAAGTTCACCGCGTAAGGTGGATGATCTCAAGAAACAATTGGTGGATTTATGGGAAATCAATACTCAGTGGAGATTAATTCCAATCGGGCGGGGTTTTTATCATATTATGCTTAGTCTTGAGGAGTTAAAGAATTATTCTAGGATTTTAAGACTCCGGCTTTGAGTTCAAGACTTTGATATGCACAAACAGAATACAACTAATGCTTAGATTTGGGTTAGGCTGCAGGCTTTATCTTGGGAGTATTGGGATCCTAAAATACTGGTTGACATAATCAGCTATTTTGGGGTTCTTCTTTGGGTAAATAGGGCTACGATAGAGGGTAGTTTGGCCATTATGCTCGTGTTCTTATTGATGTCGACTTATCCACTAGTTTGCCGCATACTGTAGGTGTCGAAAGAGAGGGCCTTTAGCTATTGATTGATTTGATTTTTGAAACCTCCCAGCGCTTTGCAAGCTTGCAATTCAATTAGACACCATGCCTATGAATGTAGGAGAAATAAGAAGACGCAAGATGATCAGCAACAAGTTGAAATTAAAGAGAGGAGGAGATAGATGCTTGTGAAGAAAAGAAACACACAGGTGAGCAAGCTATTGAGGATAGAATTATTCCGAATCTTGAACTCTTGACCTGGAGTAAGCCATGCTAACGCACTTTTGAGGAAATGAATAAAGCCTTTCTAGATGTCCCATCTATAATTGTATGTCGCAATATGAAGGATAGTCTCAAGGAGAAGCCGAGCATTGCTTGTGGATATGGATTGTAACTCTGAATTGAGTAATTCAAATAATGATAATTCAGAAGATAATGCGAACCTTGCAAAGAATGTTAAAGAGGAACAAATTGATCGTCATGTATTTTAGCATGGTACATCATTTCATGCTGAAAACCCTCATGGTATTGATTTGACAGTTTATCTAGTTGAAGGACCTTAAGTTTAGCATCATGTTACGGAGAATGCATCTACTTCGTCTCTTGCAATCAAGGGGACTAGGGAATCATGGGCAGAAATGTTAGAATGAGAGGATGAAGATAATTGGAAAATAGTTGAGAGTAAAAGTAAGAAGAAGAATCGTATCATCAAATTGCCCGAAAAGCGACAAAGTGCTAGCATGTATAATAAATGAAATTTCTTTACTGGAATTGTCAGGTTTTTAACAATGGTAAAACCCAAAATTATATTTCAATTTTAATTATTGAATATAGGCTTGAATTTCTCAATTTAGCAAGAAATTAGTGGTAGAGTTTAATAAAACTACATCTTCATTCTGGAGGAAGATTGGTTATGCTTTAGTTGCAGTTAATGATACATTTCAGCCTACATTGTGGGTTATGAGGTCTATTTATTATGATTTGGTTGTTAATTTGTTCCTAGTAACAAATCAGGCTATTTGAGTTAAGTTTGTTTAAAAAGATATTATTTTTTATGTGGGCTTTGTTTATGTTAATGTTAATTATTGTAGCCACATTGGTTTTTTTAATTCAATTTGATAAGCCGCTTCCTCAAATGATAATAATAGGGTTTAGTTTGGTGATTTTAATGCAGTGGTGGGTGCTCATGAAAACGAGGTCTTCCACCTACCAATAATGCTTATCGTGAGTTTAGAGATTGTATTGATAGTGCGAATTTAATTGATGTGGCTGCTACTAGCTCCTATTTTACGTGGTTCAATACTAGAGCGGGTTCCGCGAGGGTAGATTTGCATTTTGATCGAGAGTTGGTTAGTTAAAGTTTTGCAAATACTTACAATTCTTACCAATTTTTGATTTTGGCGAGGCATTTTTCGGACCACCACCCTTATTGTTCCATTGCTCATTTGGTTCGGGAAGGATTTCGTAGTGAATTACACACCCAAATCTAAAACAGGTTGTGGTGGATCATTGGACCTCGAGCTTCTTGAGAGTCTTGCCAATGTTGCTTTTGATGTTAAAATTAAAAGCTTTGAGGCTAATTTTGAGAACCTGGAATAAGAAGTCTTTGGTAACATGGACACTAATATTTAGCATAGCGAGGTTATGCTTCTTAAAATTCAAAAATTAATCTCTAAAAGTGACCTCTTAGATGATTTAAAGTAGTGTGAAATTGATGCTCATGCACAGTTGGATTTGCGCTTAACTAAGAAGGAAATTTACTTAAAGGAGAAGAGCGGTATTCGTTGGCAAGGGTGATCATAATTCAAATTTCTCTTATCGGTTTGCAAGTGTTAAAAAATTGAGTGGGGGAATACATTCTTTAATAGTTGATGGAGTGATATTTTGAGCTGTAGTCAGCCATGATGTTTGTTTCGTGGTACATAAGTTCATTGATACGAGGTGCATGTTACCGAGGCTTAATTCAAGCATTATAATTATGATACCTAAGAAGGAAGCGACAGATAGAATTGAGGATTTTTGACCTAATGCAATGACTAATTTTGTTCTCAAAATTGTAACCAAAATTTTGACCAACAGATTGAGAGATATTTCTTCGTGAATCATCTTGTATAATAAATATGGGTACATTAAGGGGAGAAACATATGAGAAAGTATAGCTTTAGCTTCCGAACGGGTTAATTTTCTAAATAAAAGGTGTTATGGAGGAAACTTATCTATGAAAATTAACGTAAGAAAGGCCTTTAATATATTGGATTGGGATTTTCTCTTGTCGATTCTTAGTAGCTTTGGTTTTCACCAGTTTTTTGGGATGGATTAAAAATATTCTCCATTTGGCACAAATCTCTATTCTCACTCAAGCTGGATCACATGGATATTTTAGTTTCTCAAGGGGTGTTCGATAAGGAGACACACTTTCTCCGCTCCTTTTTGAGATAGCAGAAGATTTTTTTAAGAAAGTTGCTTGCACTTCGGGCTCTATTGGGTAATCTTTTGTAGATGAACTATACAACTCAAAATCGTTTCTCATCCTAAATGTTATATATGGATGATATTATGCTCTTTTTCAAGGCTAATTTGGGGAATATGGTTGTCATCAGAGATACATTTTATCTTCACGATAAAAACTCGGGAAAAAGGGTAAATTGGAGTAAGTCTAACATTTTATAATGTGCTTCGATAACTCATGCTAAAGATGGGCGTATCTCGGTATTGACAAGGGTGCAACAAAGTCAAATCCGTTTTGTTTATTTAGGGGTTTCATTATTTTGTGGGGTTTCAAAAGCAGTTCATCCGGGGCCAGTACATCATAAAGTTTTTTAGAAATTTGCAATTTTGATTGGGAGTTGTCTCTCTCTCCATGGTAAGCTAGATTATCTTGGTGAATTCTGGCATTATGGGGTCTCTAATGCATTCTTTTGCCATTAATAAGGAGCTAAATTCTCTTATAATATTTTCTAGAAAAGGCGATAAGGAATTTTATTTTGAATGGTTCAATAGTAAAACGAAACCAGTAGCAATTCCTTGGGCTCTTTGTGTGAAACCTGTGGTAGTAAGAGGTCTCATTTTATGTAAGTTAGAGGATATTAATCGTGATATGATGGTAAACTTTGCATGGGCTTCACTAGTGACACGATTTGTTTGGCTCTTCTACATGACCTATTCATCAATAATGACACTACGCAGGAATGGATTATGAATGCAAGCATTTGGAATTCAGTTTAACAAAGTTATGTTACCTTACATCTATATTTTAAATGGTTTATTGGTCGATCTTCTGCTCTTAAATTCTGTAATTTGGAGGGGATAGTTCTGTCAATTATTGATTAACTAAGTATTCGTTGTAATGAAACGCAATATCTAATAGTCATTGTTAGTTATTATTTAACATAAAACAAATGGACTAATCTGTCATTTTCAATCTCGCCTACTATTTTGGCCATTAGTCAATCAGAAGAATTTTGTGATTTATGCGTGTGGTGCACGGCAAGTAATGACATCTTTATGTTAAAGTTCTTTAATTATTGGATGCAAACTAATTTCCACCCTTGTCCAATGTCGAAAATATTTTGGCATGCTGCTATTGCACCTTCTAATTCGATTATATGTTGGAAGGCGTTCCACATAAAGGTGGATCCACATAGAGCTGAGCGAGGTCCCAGCTCCCCCCCCCCCCCCCAGTTTAAAATTTGGATAATAAAATAAAATATATGGAACAAATAATCAAGAAAAACATGTAGCATAGATGTTAGGTACATTGAACAAGCCCTCTCTCAACCTCCTTGGTTCAAATCTCACCATGGACACTTTTTATTTTTCTTTTCTTTTATTTAATTTTTACATTTATAACCCTTTATTTTACTATATTAATGACTATTAAATCTCTACTTCAATGCTTTCTTATTTCATATTAAAGATAAATTTTGATAGCTTAATTGTCAATTTCATTTTTTATCAAATGTATAATTTATTATTGTATTTGTTTTTTTACCATGAATTTCCTAACTATGTTCATTAGTTTCTAGTCCCCCCTCTATTTCCCCTCTATTTCTACTCTTGGTCCATCCTTGGTTCCACACACGATGCTTTGCAAAAAAGAGGTTTTAACTTGGCTTCTATTTTCTCTCTTTGTTCTCAAAGCGATAAAAATAGTTATCACCTTGTTTGTCAAGTGTCCTTTTGTAACTCAATTATGGATATCTTTGCAGTCTTTATTTGGTCATTCGGTTGATATTACGGTTGACTTGAAAGCTGTCATTTCTTCGGCCTTTATTCACAAGTATAGTTCGCAAATCCAAGTGCTTGGATTACTAGCGTCGTCAATATTATCTAGCTAATTTGGATAGCCCATTTTATAACTGTATAGCTACACTTATTATCATATTAATTTTATACACTAAACACTATAGTTTAAGTCATTTTTATACTTCATATAAAAGATTTCACGTGGTATGTAATTGTTTTTTATGCAAATGCAGATACTAGGTAAATCTTGGGAGTAAAATGATCAAAAGTGGAATTCTATAAAAAAAAGTGAAAAAGGTGCAAAAAGATGCATGGAACTTAAAGATTTGGCTTAGTATCGAAGCTGTCTAAGATCGGTGAAGTCATAAGGAGAATTCTGAAGAAAAATGCAATTCACAATCGCGACAACCATTTGAGGTCATGACCTATTCTTCTTTAGAATAGAAATCTACCAATCAAAGGTTCACGGTCACAACTTGTATATCGTGGACATGACTTGGATGGTTTTCTAGTTTTATCTTCTTAACTACCAATCGCCAGATAAGCATAATCAACCGCCATTAACTACCAATGAATGGACACTTATATGAAGTTAACCAATCATGAAAAGGTGCCTATCCATTGTGGATTAGATTAAAGCTTCTCAACCAATCACAATGAAGTGATGCAATCTTTCACCAATGGACACAACTCTTCGTATGGATAAACGCAACCCTTTGAACTCTATAAATAGGGTTCCAAACCTCACAAATTTCATGGGCAACAAGAGGGAAAACATTAGAGTGCATGAGAGCGATATAGTGTGTGTATAGATAGAGAATTCGCTATGTTCATAAGTGTTAGCGAGAAAATGTTTAAGTGATTCGAATTCTTGTTTCGATCACTAGATTTCTCTATATACTAAAGTGATTGTTGTATAAGTGTACTTGAAAATCACTTATCAATAAAAGTTTTCATTCTTCAATATTCATTTGTTCGATATTCTCAAAGAATAGCATCCTAGCGGAGGTTCTATACGGGCTGAGACCGAATTCAAGGCAGACGCAGAAATTGCAGAAATTGATGACTCCCATAAAGAGTGGATACGGTTTGATCAACTTTAGCTTTCCCTTGCATACTTTACAACTTTACTTTGGTTTCTACTTATACTTTCTATTTCAAAGTTTATGATATGTCTATGTGTTATAATGTGTATTTCATGTTAAGTCTTTTCTATTAATAAAGTTATATGCGTTGGAGTTAATTTTAATAGTAGTTTTGGGGTTAACAATATCGTGTATAATCACTAGATCTGTGATATAACACTATTTAGTGAGCTAACATTTTTAGAATGGTAACTTGCTAAATATGGCTATGTGAGAGCGACTCGTACTAAGCATAGAATTGACATTATCTAGGTTTATATAATTATCTTCACTCGTTTGCGCTAGGTTTAGAAAAGTTATTTCATGTGTTGCTATGCGGTGAATAATTGAACATCTAAGTATTTTGAATCGAGTTTGTTAGATTAGTTCAGTGAATCGTAACATCTTTATTGAACTTACATGTTTTCTCTGCTATCCTTATTTCATAGGGAAAATCTATATATTTAGATTCTCTAATCTTTCATATCTATATTTACTCATTCTTCATTCTAACCCTCCTATCCAAAACCTTATATTATTTTATTTTCTTTATTTTTTCTTCCTTGTTGATCTTTAGACTTAGTTCCTTCCCCGTGGGTTTGATATCTTTTAAAACTACATCGCAACTGTATACTTGCAGTTATCATCATTTTTCTATTTGATAAGAGGTACTGACAACACCTATACTTTACATGAACAAGTTTTTGGTGCCATTATTATAAGCCAAATCTTGCGAACAAATTATTAAACTTATCAGTAAAAAATTGGCGAACAACACCTCCCTTGCCATCCTTGAATAACTCATCAATCTAAAAATGAGTCAAGAGGAACCACTAGTCTCCCCTCGATGACACCCGAGGCAGTAGAACTCATACCCCAGACCGAGGCATTCAAATTTGGAACTTATGCCCTCTTTTGGAAAACCTCTTGCAGTGATAAACAATTAAAAACAAGATTGATAAGAACGAAATAATTAACACAACCATCATACCTGACCACCGACGCTAGTGCCACTAGCACCCGCACCAGAACCACTGGCTCCCTGACCCCCTGACCATGCAGGAGGTCGCTCTACCTCGGGATGTGTCGGAGGATGAAGCGGGAGGAGCATCTCCTGGATGAACGCCCTGTAATCACCACGATGCCCAGAAATCCTCACATCATGCTCCTTGAAGAATGAATACCGCTCCTCTTGGTCGGTAATCACTAAGTGTGCCCAAAATAGTCTAGTGGTGGTGGAGGGGGAATACACCTCTCAGACACTGGCTTAGTCCACCAAAACTGGATACTCTCCCCTAAATACCACTCGCGCATCCTAGGGCCCTCCAAAATGAAGCTGTTCTAGTCCACCTCCTTCCTGATATCCTTCACCATATGACAACTGGGGAGCCCCCTCCAGGGGTTGCGGTCTGCCTGATAAAAATCAAAGTCAAAACAGTGTGAATTTTTATGTAAAGGACAAATGTAGTTCTATCTACCAAAGCAGGGACCCTCACCTACTAGAGTGTCAAATCATAGAGGTACTCGTAATAGCTCTCGTGGTCTAATAAATCCCCTTTGAAGGTTGAACAAATCTGGGACATGCAAGGAGTGTCAACGGGAGTCTCCACGAATAGTGGGGCAAGGAGGAAGCCGTAAAAGAAAGCGTAGGCCTACATGATCAAAAAGTCAGTCAATGTAAATGAAAATGACCGATATTCTCTAATAGAAAATGAACAAACTATACCTGAAGAACCATGGGGCAACATCGCAGTATCCTTTGAAAAGCTCTTGTGACTAGATCGAGAGTAAAATATGTCTAGGCTAAGATCAACCGGGGCCCGTTAAGGCATTAATGCTATCCAAATCTGCCAAGGGCTCAATCAACTCGTAGTTGATCTTGCATGTTTGAGACCGAGAAGAAAGTCAAGCTCAGTAGGGTGATCAGAAAGGATCAGACTTATAATGGAACCTCTACCTCTGAAATAGATCGTTGACCTGTCCAATATTCAACCAGCATGCTATAACGCAATGCCTAGCCTCTCGGATCAACACTGAAAAAATCTCTAACGCATCGGTAGGTAGCAGAAGCCTTGAATAACCTCTCTAGGAAAGCATCGAAGCGGATCACTATTCCAGTCCAAGGCAGACCAGTGTTCGCTACCACATCAAATGGGGTAATGGTAACTTCCTCGATGGGAAGATGGAAAGTGTGAGAGATATCACACCATTGATGAGCCAACACAATAGACGTCGTATAAGGCATCAAAGTTGGTCGTAAGGACCGGGCTAAGTCATTAAAGCCTATGGCCTGTACAAGCTTTAGTGGAGATGAAGTGTGCCGCCACCAATTCTGAACCGTGGAATACCCACCCGTATGTCAGAGTACGTGAATCTACAAATTACAATTAAAGAAAACACGTTGCGAAATTAATTTAAAATATATATATATATATATAGAAACTTCGACAAATCCCTTAGGGATCTCACCAGAACTTGGCGAGGCTCCCGAAGGAACCTTGCCAGACTTTGGGAGCCTCGCCAGACTCTTGTCCACCGGGATTTTTTCCGGTGGACCCAATCTTGATTTTTTTCATATTTTTTGTGCTTTACTACACTAAATTCCACGACATGAATCAAGTTTTAGCTAAATTCTACTTCTTAAACGACATAAAATATCAATAAATGTAGAAAGAAAATAATAAAGATGGGTTTTAATAAATACCTCGATCTGAAAAAGATGAGCCTGAGCTGGAAAGTTAAGATCTAACGCCTCTATGGGAGTAGTGGGAGTAAATCCGAGCATGGTGTCACTCAATCTCAGGTCATAAGCATCGTTGATTTCAATAGAAAAAACACTCGGCTGATCGGTAGGCTGAGGGCAAAGGCTAGAAGTAAATCGGAGCTGCCTGCTTATGACTTTTGACAACATCTTGCTAGAGAGAAGGAAGAAAGATCATTTTTAGAGAGAGAGAGAGTGATAGGAAAAGTGAAGAAAGAAAAGAAGAAGGGAGTATTTATAGGGAAAATGGGCGGGCCCCACCAATTTAATTCTCAAATAAAAGCCTCCTAACACAACAATGCAATGCAAGGATACCCTGATATTTTTTCTAACCCATTAAATTTATTTATTTCATAATGTTTTAATTTTTGATTGAAGGGACAAAAAATTTTGCTTCGCATAAATTCAATCAAATAATTAAAACAAATTGTATTCACCTTCTAATTTTTTTCCTAATTTACTGCAGGGAAACAAACTCTCATTTTATCAAAATCAAATTTGGTAGCCTTCGAAAAGGATCTAAGTACAATATCCCGGCGATTTTGATGGTAAACGAAACAACCGGATGTCAACCCGTAAGGGGCACATGATGACCACACCAGACCCACCCGTAAGGGGCATCAACTACCCGGGGATTCAAAAGAAAGAAACATACGATCCCATTAGGACGCGGTGCCCGAAAGAAAGGCCCATGTCATAAATAATCGAGGACAAAGAAGTCACCAACCGCATTGGTCAGGTATTTTCTCGATCCCTTCACTCTTTTCGTGCGATCATACTAGCTATTTAACCAGCAACGATCACACGTGGGGTAGTTGTGAGAACAAGATTTTGTACCAGCTCACACGTTGGATGATGTTGGCTTTTCAGATTTTAATCCTATAATTACACAATTTTCGATTATCCGGAGATCTTCAAATGGGAGTGTTCCTCGTCTCTAATTTTGTTTTTAATTGAAAAAAATTAGAGTTTAAATAAAATTAATTATGAAATTTTTTTTAAAAAAAATTAATTAAAAATACGAAAAATACAAAAAATGCCCAAAATCCAAATTTACCGGAATCAGGGACTTGCCTCGCAAGAGTTTTCTAGCGAGGCTCCTCTCTAAAACTTTGACGAGGCTTGCCTCGCCAAATTCAGGCGAAGCTCACCAAAATTCTTGGCGAACCTCACTGGAATTTTTTACTATTTTTGATTTTCGGGACTTTCCCCTATAAATATTTGGGGAATTTTCGGTAATCAAGTCTAGATTTTTTTAGGAGAAAAATACAAACTATAAACACTCTGATTTTCTACACTTTTTCAAATTAAAAACACATTTTGATTCAAACATTTTTCCAAAGCACCAAAAACTCAAAAGACGACGAGGATTACTCCTAAAGGTTAAGCGGGTATTTCGAAGTGGAATCGCTCCGTAAGGGTAAGCCTTTGTGTTCCTAGAGCTACTATTTCATGCTTACTATATTATTTTCTACTTTATTTTACATGTGGACCTAGGTGTTATTTTACTTTATTTCCATTATGTAAATATTGTTGTAACTGTTCTTCTTCTTCTTTTGTTTCTTTTAAATTATTGGAGATATCTATTAGAATACCCCCACGATGGGAATAAAAATCTATTCCGGATAACATCCCTCACATCTTTTCCATGCAAACATTTTCATTAATTAAAATTAGCAACACACGTGTTAATAAAAATGAACCTTTTTATCTCTAAATAAGAACTTTTAATCGTCGTTTGTTTTAATTAGGCCACACGAGCCTCGCCAAAATGAAATCGATCAAATGTGTAAATGTTGTGATATATCATGTGCTAATCTTTGTCGATGCAGGTAGATTAGGATTAGATGTATGCCTAGGATTTTATTTTCCTTCGGGTATCGCATTTTAATTATTTTTGGGAAATGTAATTATTAGAATAGGTTGGTGGTTGCATCCCCTGAGGTTTTGTAATTTTTAATCTTTACATTTCTGCATTTATTTACCGCTTTATGTATGAAATTATCGCTTTTTAATATATGTGAAACATGCACTATAACTCAAACACAACATAAGTGCGAATATGCATAATTACGAAAAATGATTTTCTGTAGATGTAATATAATATGATCTATTAAGAAATAAGCAACTTATCCCGAACCTGAATTTCTATGTCTTAGTGGCCCGTCCTCCAGATGTTGAGCCTCACAAGACTTTAATTCTCGGAAGATCTAATCTAGGTGACGACTCTATAATAAGAGACGATGAATTCGGGTTTGACCGATCTAAAAACATTTTCGCTTTCTCAATCAAACTTTTTCGGGTCCCCGACCCAGTACATTTTATTTTCAACTTAAACACCCCGATGGACCGCGCCTCTCATCTCAGCGCACTCTCGGCCCATTGCTCCGTGTCATCCTCTCACAATACCCATGTTAAGTTTTTAAATGAATTGTCATTTTTGCTGAATCTTTATGCATATGCTTATTTTGATTGCTTGCATGCCAATGGTAGAATATTACAAGTAAACATCCAAAAAAATAAAAGAAAGAAAAAAATGAGTCTGTTGGATTGAAAACCTGAAAGGGCGGTC
>CATIWQ010133165.1:0-14994 GCA_949673415.1 Euphorbia schlechtendalii | reverse complement strand
CCTACCTTGATGCATCTGCTGCAGCAACGGAAGGCCCTCCGCATGTGGAGGGTGAAATTGATGATATAATAATGAATATTTCTGATGTTTTTGACAATTTTACCTACGAGGCTCATTCAATGAAGTACGACAATTTTACTTGTTTGATATTCTACCTGATGGCACCACGCATTCATATAATCATACTCATAACGTCTTTAACATTCATGATGCATCTTTGAATGAAATTAACTTGGGTACAAATGAGTCACCAAAAATGGTGACAATTTCCAATGATTTGACTCCTAAAGAAAAAAGAGAGATCATGAATGTACTTAAATGTCACGTGGCAGCGTTTGCTTGGTTATACGAAGACATGCCCAGAGTAGATAGGTAAATAGCAAAGCATCACATCCTAACTAACCCTCGGATCAATCCGGTAAAATAGAAACTGTGTCGCTTAAGGCCCGAATGGGCAGAAAAGGTTAAGGCTAAACTAGTGAAACAAATTGAAGCTAAGAGGTTGAATACCCGATGTGGCTAGCCAACACTGTTCCAGTGGCAAAGAAGGATGGTAACGTCACAGTCTGTGTGGATTTTAGGGACTTGAATAAAGCCTCCCCAAAAGATAATTTCTCCCTAACCCACATCGATGTGCTGATCGACAGCGTAGCAAGGGTAGCTATGTATTCCTTCATGGATGGCTTCTCAGGCTATAACCAGATACTATTGGCTTTAACTGACAAGATCAAGATAACATTTATCATCAAATGAGGTGTATACTACTACAAGGTAATGCCATTTGGTTTGAAAAATGCGAGCGCGACATATTAGTGGGCCATCACGACCCTCCTTCATGAAATGATCCACAAGGAGGTCGAAGTATAAGTTGATGATATGCTTGTTAAATCCAACACCAGAGAGGAGCATCCAGCTGTCCTAGACAAGTTTCTCACCAGAATTAAGAAGTACAATCTATGCTTGAACCCGAAGAAATGCGTATTTGGGGTCACATCAGGGAAACTCTTGAGGCATATAGTTAGTAAAAAAGGAATCAAAATGGATCCTGATAAAAGCAAAGCCATTAGGGATATGCCTGAGCCGAAAATTGAGAAAGAAGTTCGATCTTTCCTAGGATCTGTATAGTATGTAAGCAGATTCATCGCCAGACTCACTACCATCTATAAATCTATTCAAACTACTACGAAAGGACCAACTAGTGGTTTGGAATGACTAGTGTTGGTAGCGTTTGACAAAATCAAACAATACCTATTAAGCCCACCAGTCCTCCTCCCACCAGAACCTGGAAAGCCCCTGATCCTATACCTAGCAATTGAGAAATCATTGGTTGGAGCTATGCTGGTGCAAGAACACGAAGATAGAATCGAACATGTAATTTACTACTTGAGCAAGAAATTACTCGAGTATGAGTCACGCTACACCTTAGTGAAGAAAATCTGCACAATAATGGTTTGGTTAACGAAGAAGCTACGCCATTACTTCCAATCTTACCAAATAAAAGCCGTTGTGAAGATACACCCAATGAAGTACTTGTGCCAGTCACCAACACTAGCTAGAAAACTCTCAAGATGGTTATTGCTATTATCTGAATTTGACATCGAATATGTGACCAAAAAAGTTATTAAGGGATGAGCAGTAGCTGAATTTTTAGCAAATCAACCCTTGGACTCTAATTACGTTGAAAATCTAGAATTTCCAGATGAGCAACTAGCATTGATAGAGGACTCAGGTGTAGAGTGGAAATTGTTCTTCGATTATGCAATGAACAAAAATGAAGCCTGCCTAGGTGTTGTATTGATAACACCGCAAAACCAAGTTATACCCCTTTCCAAATGATTGGAATTCCTAGTAATAAACAACGGGGTAGAATATGAGGCTTGCCTATTTGGGTTAGAGGGACTTCAAAAGGAGTGAGCAAGAGAAGTATTGGTGGTTGGGGACTCAGCTTTGGTTATAAGACAAGTCACTTCGTCCTTAAGAGAGGAAAATCTCACAAAAGTTTTCCAAATGCATCTTCAAACATGTATCGAGGGAAGAAAACCAAATGGCAGATGCACTTTCTACATTAGCATCAATGTGGGAAGGCCCTAAGACTCAATCAATTAAGCCTGTAGTACTACAAATGGCCAAAGAACCCTTCTAATTTCGCCTAGTGGAAGCAGAGGATCAACAAGCTACTGAGAATCGGTTCTCTAACATCGTCAAATTTTTACAGAACGGGGAATTCCCAAAAGGCGCAACAGACTTCGAAAGAACTTCATTACGATGGTTAGCAATCCAATTTAGATTAATAGAAGGGGACCTATTCAAACGAACATCAAAAGGGATGCTACTGAGATGTCTTATAGAACAGGAGGCACTGTTGATCATGAGGTGAATGCACGCAGGAGATTGTGGGCCACACATGAATGGGATGGCACTGGCTAAGAAAATATAATGCTAAGGGTATTATTGGATGACAATGGTCATAGACTGCATGTCGGAAGTACGAAAATGCCACGAGTTCCAGATCTATGGGCATATCAGTCATCTACCCCCATCCGAGCTCCATAACTTATCCATTCCTTGGCCATTATCAGCGTGCGGCATCGACATCATTGGTGAGATTCGGCCAAACTTGACTAATGGATATCGTTTCATTAGAGTAGCAGTCGACTACTTTTCAAAATGAGTGAAGCCAAATCTTACACCAACATTACCACTAAGAAGATGGCCAACTTCATAGAAAAGCATATATTCGCCCGATATGGTATCCCATATCACATCATGTCGGATAATGGGGTTCAATTCCAAGGAGCCACATCAGACCTAATTAAGAAATATGGGATTGAGCACCATCGGTCATCACCGTACAGGCTATAGGCTAATAGGGTAGTAGAGGCAATCAACAATTCGATTAAGAAAATCTTGAGCAAGATGGTCGTTACCTACAAGGATTAGGCTGATAAGTTACCATTCACAATATGGGGATACAGAACGAGCATCAAAACTGCAACCGATCAAACCCCTTTCTCATTAGTATATGAGATGGAAGCAGTTTTACTGGTTGAAATGGAAGTGAAATCACTTCGAGTGGCATTAGAGGCATGGTTAGAGGAGTAAGATTGGGTAAGGGCCAGATTTGAATAGTTGAACATGATAGACAAACAACGTCTAAAGGCACCGGATTATTTGCAGATGTACCAACAGCGCATGGCTAGAGCATACAATAGTCGAGTTAAGTCTAGAAGCCGATCATTAAAAGTAAGAGACTTGGTTTTGAAACAAATGAGACCCTCGAATGTAGATCTACGAGGAAAGTTTCGCCCAAACTGGAAAGGCCCTTATGTCATAAAGAAAATTTTGAGCAAAGGAGCCGCCAAAATCATGGACATGGATGGAAATGAGTTCGTCAATACGGTCAATCAAGATAAGCTCAAGCGTGTGTGAAAATCTACAAAAATAGTACACTGAAAAAGAGAAAGAAAAAGAGAAACTAGTTCGCCAGATGGCAATTGGCTACCTGGGCAACAATTAGGACCATTCTTGTATAAGAGCTAGAAATGTCTGCTGAGTTGAAAACCCGTGAAGGGCGGCTGAGGTAAAAGTTAGGATACTATGAGTAATAGAGGGATCGCGAGTTAGAAAACCTGCTCTAGGCTAACTAGCGGTAGGACTCAAATCATTGGAAAACTTGTACCCTTTTTAAAGATGTTTAATAAAATGTATTATGTTTGCAAAGATGTATGTTTATGGTGTGTGAATGTGTACATATAGAATATCACGAGTGAACAAAGTTTCGATAAAACTCCATAATGTTAAAAGGAATCCAAATACAAATGATAGAAAACAATGTCAAAAAGGGTGTCAATCACTCCATTGTGCACGCTTCCTTGAAGTGTGAGGAAGTGGGTCCAAACCATCTTCTTCCCTCTCCCACTCACGAGACACCATAAAGTGCTGATTAGCATCGGGGAGAACCTTGATCTTGCCAAGCCATCCACAATAGAACTCGTCAATATCGGTGGTATTCGAGGTAATGTAATCCAGTATAAGAACTTGAGCGCATGCCCAAAGCCTCCGTATAGCATCAGGTGTGTCAGGACTGAAGTCGTGGAAATGGGTCGAGCATAGAGACTGAGGGACTCATTGTTGATGCCCGTACTGCTTGCACAGGCAAGAAGGGGAATAGGACGTGACACCAAACAACCCCATCAACAAAATGCTAGAATCATGGATGTCAGTAACCATGAACGGAATCTCCAACCAAGGGCTGAGCCAGCGAATCTCAGAAGCTCTATAGGAGCCTAGAATCTCGACCCAAGCACCCTCACTCAGCAAGCGATGGTCCTTCCTAGTAAAGCCTCGAGGACCGTAATGTGAAGGGAGGTAACGCGTCTTCCCTAAGCGCGGATCAGCAGTCAAGCGAAGCTTCTCCAATAGCCATACCAACATTAGTTTATTTGTTTAAACGAGCTCAGGGTGAGAACAAGCGTGACGATACCACACTTGGATAGTAGAATATCCACCCGTAGGACGAAGTGTGGGGGACTGCAAACAAAATCAAATAATACGCATTTTGTAATTAAACGCAAAAATGGTGAGAAAAACACCAAAAATATTTTCTTTCAATTTCTCTTAAATAATTTAGATCCAAAACACGTGTAGATCCTGAATTTTATTATTTTCAAATCATTATTCTTCTTACATTTCTAAAAAAATCCTCAAATATTCTCGGGTCTAAAACAAATTTAGAACCCGAGTCTGATTATCTTTTGGATAAATATTTTCTTCGAAGATATTCGGATCCAAAAGACATTTGGACTCCAAGTTTTAATTATTTTCCAAACTTTTTTTCATCTAATTTTCTTTAATAAAAAATAAATAAAAATAAACACAAAGATTACGTAGAGGAACGATTGAGGCCCCTAGAGGCGTCGCTGGAAAAAATTTGGCGAGCCCTCGAGGCCGTGCCAAGCGTATCTAGAGAGGGACCCGAAGGACCCTGGCAAGAGAGTTTGGCGAGGGTCCCAAGGGACCCTTGCAAGGAGTTTGGCGAGGGTCCAGGCCCTTGCCGGATTTTCTTTGCCTTCACCAGAAAAATTTCTGGCGAACCTAAAATTCATCTTTTTTTATTTTTTCTAGGCTAAAATTCTGCGACATGGTTCAATGTTTAGTTCTAATATTGTTCCTAAATAGGATAAAGTCATATTAAAAATGGTAAATAAAAATGTTTTTAGCAAATACCTCGATCTGGGAAAGGTGTGGCTGAACTAGAAAATCAGGATCCAATGTCTCTATGGGGGAAGTAAAAGTAAACCCCAGCATAGTGTCGCTCACAGCCAAGCAGTATGCGGCGTCAATATCGACAGAAAATACGCCAGGATCATTAGTAGGCTGAGGAGTGAGGCTAGAGGTGAAGTAGGGTGCCCTGCCAGCGACCTTCGACAACATGTTTTCTAGAGAGAAGGGAGAGAGATAGGAAGATTATGAAAAGTGAAGAAATAAAGAAGGAGGAGCCATATTTATAAAGAAAATAAGTGGGCCCCACCTATTTATTTTTATTTTACTATTTACAATGAGAGCCTCTTAACACTACGGAACCATGTACGGGATATCCCCAATATTCCTCAAACTCATTTAATTCATTTATTCCTCAATGTTTTAATTTTTTATTAAAGGGACAAAAATTTTTGCTCCACATAAACTCAATCAAATAATCAAAGCATTCATCATGAAATATTGTTTAACATTATTTTCTTAATTTGCCATAGAGAACAAGTCAACATCCTACTAAGGAAATTCAAGATCGCCTTTGAAACAAATTCAGGCACCTATCTTCAATCATTCTAAGAGGCACATGATAATCCTAGCTGAAGAAAAATAAATGCCGACAATAATAGGGACGTCGCAAAAAAAATGGTAGACCCACCCACAAGAGGCACCAAGTACCTAAAGGATTCCGAAGAAAGAAACGGATAACCATACGAATACACAGCGTCAAAAAGGAAGGCCTATGTTATGACCAGTTAGGAATAAGAAGTCACCAAAGACACCAGTAAGGTATACTCTCTATCCCTATGCTCGTTTCTTGTAATCACACTAGCTTTTCGACCAACGGTGATCACGCGAGGGGCAACTATGAGCACTGGATTTTGTACCAGCTCGCGCGTTCAATGATGATGGCATTTCGGGATTTTATCCTTGAATCACACAATTTTCGAGTATTCAGATGTATCCGAATGGGAATCCTCATCGTCTCTGAATTCAAAAGGAAATCTTTAATAAAATTATTTAATTTTATTCTTTTAATTCAGAAATTAATTAAAAAAATATACAAATGCACAAAAAAATAATAAAAAAAACCGCGAAAAATCGGATCCGAGGCCTGCATCACCAAGGATTGGCAAATTAAGCCTTGCCGAAAAACTTTGACGAGGCTACGAGGCACCTCGCCAAACTCCTTGGTGAGGCAGCCTCGCCAAGCTTTGGCGAGGTACCTTGCCAAAGACTTTGGCAAGGCCTGCCTCACCAAAGATATGGCGAGGAGCCTAGCCAAATTTTCTCCGGCGAGACCCCTCGTTGGAAAAACTTACATTTTTTGGATTTTTGATATTTTTCCTATAAATAATCGGACTTTTTCTATAAACAGATCTGAAAATTTTCAGACAAAATATAGCTTTTAGAACTGCTTTAATTTCCAAGAACTAGAAGAACATTTTTTTACTTTTACTACAATTTTTCTATCCTAAACTAAAGGATGAGGATGACTTCCAAAGGCCGATCGGATATCTTCGAAGTGGATTCATTCCGTAAGGGTTAGCCTCTAAGTTCTTAGAATTTCAAAATTCTGTGCTTTCGGTGTTCAATTCTTCTTCTGATTTTATCTATGAACTTAGGATTTTCATTATTTTTATTTTATTTCAACTATTTTAATTCTTCTTCATCTATTTTTCTTTATTAAAAGGAGATGTATGTTAGAACACCCCCACGAAGGGAATAAAAAATATTCCTAGATAACAGCCCTCACCAATTTACCATGCGAGCAAAATCATTAATTAAAATGAGCAACCAATGTGCTAATAAAACAAACTATTTTATTTAAATAACAAACACATTATCGTGATTGATTTTTTTAGGCCACATGGGCCACATTAAATTCAAAATCGAACATACGTGATATCCCCTATGCTAACCTTTATGGATGCAGGTAGATTAGGATTAGATGTATGTTTAGGATTTTATTTTTCCTTCGGGTATCGCAATTTCATTTTTTTTTTGGAAATGTAACTAATAGGTTAGCGGGTGGTTGCATCCCCCAATTCCCAATTTAATTTTTGTAAGTATTTTGTAATCTTTACTTTTCCGCATTTACTTTCCACATTTATTTGCTGCTTTGTGGATGGTTTATTATTTCGCAACACGTGAATCATGCATTTAAAATCAAAAAATGACCTAAGTGCGAATATGCACAATAAAGAAAATATGATTTTCTAAAGATGTAATTTAATGTGATCCAATAAGAAATAATCAACTTATCCCGAACCCGAATCTCTATGTCTTAATGGGCTGTCCTATGGATGTTAAGCCTCACAAGACTCTAATTCCTGGAAAGAGCTAATCCAGGTGGCGACTCCACACTAAGAGACGGTGGATTCGAGATTTACCAAATCTAAAATGTTTTCGCTCTCTCTTACAAAACTTCTCCAGCTCCACGACCTTGTACTTTATTTTTAAAACACCCTAATGGATTGTGCCTCTCATCTTGCACGCTCTCGGCCCACCGCTCCGTGTCACCCGCTCACAGGCGCATCAATAATTCTAACAATCTCCCACTTGAACTAGTTCACAGTATGAGTTGCCCTAATCTTTATAGATTCGACCTAATATTAAGCTCCATCCATGATGGACTTTTTGGATTTACAATCAACGACATTGTTCCCGTGTCAACCCCATGTAATGACATGTCATATGACATATTAAACACATGTTCAAACTTTGTGACCAAGTCTCTTTAACTTGTGCATTATCCCCCATTTTATCATAGAAAAACATCATGTATAGGATTCATCCATCCTAACTTACTTATGAACTTCCTAGTCCAAACACCTCCCATTGTAGCACGATATGCTACTATGTGCTCAGTTTCTGTTACAAAGTTAACAAATAGTGGATAGAGCTCTTAGCTCATATTATAACTTTTAGCAATCTTAACAAAATAAGAATACATCTAGTCTTTAGGTATAAACCAATTGGATCAAATCTAAATTTATAGATTTCTATCCTAAAAGATATTTTCATGGATTTGGTCTAACAATGTAGATTTGCATCTCAAAAGAACCTCACAGTTTTGCCTAAAGCTTGCATCAAAGTATTCACTTAAACTTAAGTGAACTACTTCCAAATAACCCAATCATATTTATACTATCTCAATACAATGTTTGGAAACATGATCACATTTCTTATTAACATCACATACACACATTATCCATAAAAGCATCATTGAATGACTAATTAAAAATTCTAAATGCATTCTATCATCTTAACACCTAAAGGTGAGATAACCTAGTTATCAACTAAATTATATCCATAGATTACATTTTAGCTTTATTGACTTTTACACTATTAAGTTAATTAAGGATTTTCAATAGCCTTCCAATGGGTTCAAAGCCTCTTACTCATGCTATATGATAAGAGTCATCGCCAATCTTGAAAAAACGTGTCCTTCAAGTTTGTAAGTGAACCATCTTTTCATTTTCAGGTCAATTGTGACTTTACAACTTATGCTTTGAATGCATGAAGTTTAAATGAAAAATCTAACTTGTCCTTTTAGGAATTTGTGTGCCTTGAACTTGTTAGTTCAATCGTGCTCCGACTACTTTTCTTAAGTATTGCCATCTTTTAGAAAACACCATTGCAAGCCTCAAACAACATGTTTAGGCAAGGTCTTAGGTGCAATACCCTTTAGGTTTCCAATGGGTAGTTCACAAATAGGCTTAAATTGATTTTGTGCTAATCCAAAATCAATATTATGGTATAGACTATTAATCTTATATCAACAATGTGATTCAGATTTCACTTTTCAAAATCAAGTGAAAGACTCATTAGACTTTAGCTTATCCATACTTCATATATTGCTCTTTCAATAGTCTCAGTTAGAGGGTGATGCATTTAACCAGTAATCAAGAATTATATCCTTAGTTTAGGCTTCAAGAGATCAAAATGAATTATTTTGAGTATACCATGCCTATATAGCATTGTTCCTCCCTTTCAATACTCCATCACAATGGTGTGCTCTAGGAGGATTGAGCTGTGAGTCTATCTCACACTCTCTTAAAATTATTTATACTAGGTTTTAATATATTTGGTTTCATGGTTAAATAAAAAGCCTTAATATTATAACCTATTAATTTCTCTATTTTATTATTGCAGTCCTTGACTCAAGGTTCATAGATCTAATCTCATTAGCCATGCTAAATAAAAATCATACCCGAGAGTGAGCGAGAAATCTGCCTATTTCCAACTATAATGCTTTTGGACTTATATAAACATCCACTATGTTTTGGGTCCATCATGCTAGCTGCTCATTCAACAACTTTGTGAAAAAGCATATACACCTGAGGCCCTACGTATGCTCCCACTGCATCTCAGGCTTGCTAGGATATTGCCACTTTTACAAGTTTATTGAATAGCTTATGCGTTATTTTACCAAGTATACAAAGAACTCACATGGTAAAATGATTATCAATCAAGTGATCCTAAGCTTTATCTGTAGATATCTTAGTCATATGCTTCTCGTTAACTTAATTTAAATAACTTTTGGGTATAAACTAAATCAAGCATCTCATGCTTATTCATTTTGTATTTATGTTATAGATCAAATTCATTTTGATAGACTCAAGCATAAACTATTCCAAACTTTTAAATATAGGAATAACAATTCTCAGATATTTCGGTTCTATTCATTATAAATGACAAACTCGATATCTAAAAACATCCTTGACTGAAATAGAAATAAAGTTCATGCTGTAAGTGAGTACAAATTTTTATCCTTTCAGAATCAAAATAATTTATTGGTTATCCTAAAGTGACATTCTTTAATCTTAATGGTCATTACAAGAACTCCATTTATGATTTAGGAATTCATCTCTTGGGATACCAACCATCTCTCATCCTAAGTTCTTGTGCATTATCAATGCTAGGACTTCATCAAGTAACTATTACTTCAAATATTGAAGAGAGATAATTATATCTGTATTATAAATACCTTTATGAAGAATATTTAATTCTCTCCATGAAATCTCCCAAAATGTTTAAGGACATGTTCTTATATTATTTCCAAGATACTTGTATTTGATATCGATGTCCTTTGGACGTAGGACAAACTTAACTTTCGTTTAGTCATGAGACCCTTGGCTAGCAATGTCTCATCTACGCTCTTATGTTGAAACGTTCACGAAACATTGACTCTGGTTGAGTCCCATTAACCGAACCCTTGGCTAGTTAAAGAAACCATAGCAGCTTATTATGGTTATACTCATCTATGGCATGTGGGCCAAAATGAATCAGTTTATAGGATTCAAGTAGAAAGACCAAGATAGTTTTAACTATTAAGTCTCATACTAATACACTAATATGAACCAAACTCTTAGTGAGTTTCTCCATATTCTATACATCAGTATTCACAGAGATTATAGTATCCATCTTATATGACTGAAACGCCTTAGTGATCAAGAATCTCTCTTGGTAAAGTTGCTCATGAAATGTCTCGTTAAGAGACTTTACCATCGCATAAGCTTGTATCTCCTCTAACTGTTTGCACAATTCAGGAACCATTATAGTCAACACATGGTGTTTCACATCCCTCCTTTCCATTTTTGAATATACATATCACCCAACTTGGACCGATATAATATCTCTTCTAGTGAGCATTTGGCCTATTTACCAAATTCCTTTGATCCATGTGTCAAAACAAATCTTGAGCCCAATCAAAGAAGTATTTCCTAGATAGCCAATCCATTTCAAGGATATATTGTATTTTGAATGATTGGTTGTTAGTGTTGCTTAAATTAGTTTGTTATTCTACATAGCATGATCAGTACAAGGTTGAAAATAAAGGTCTTTAAAGTCATTAAATAAATTAATTAATCCTTATTAATATATGTTGTTGATTTATTAGCTCTCTCCAAGATCCATAACCCTTCAATAATGAACAGGACTGAACCCGAACCCTAAAACCCATTATTGAATGTCTAATAGGATAGACTATCCAATCCTTTTCTCAAAAGGACTCTTGGTTGATGAACGTATTGGTACTTTACCCATCTGTGTTCTTGGGCCTAACTGAGTTAGAATGAAAACCCATTGAGTCAAACCGCTATTCCACATGTTACCCATACTAAGTATCCTAATCCTCTGCGGCTCATTGAGAACACAATGTGCCTTGCTGAGCATGTTGCACATTGTGCTACAATGTATGGTAGAAGTGTGAATCCGAGAAACACTTTTAAGTGACTTAATATTTAATGGATCATTTAAGTATTATGAGCTTGTATAATGAATCATATCCATGTAATTTTTTTAGTTATTATATATCCATATTCTATATATAAAATGAGGTTCAATGTACAAAATCATAATTTAGAATTTATATGGGTATCGGAAAATATCGAATATTTAAACCAAATCGCATTTGAGCCCATAAAATTCTCAAATATTAATTTTAAACATAGTGACTATCATACTTACATATACCAATATGATGCATTGATCATGACAATTATAATTAAATCTATTATATTTAGTTGTAATACTTGGTGAAATCGCTTAATTTTGATAATTGTGACTTAAAGTCCATTTAGGCCCAATGATCAATGACCATTTTTGCAAAATATACAATTTTGCTCCACTCGAATTAGGATGTCACTATTACAAGATTTAGCATCTCAACTATAACGGGTACCATGTTTTATTTGGATTAATTTCACATTTAGAATATTTAATTTAATTAAATATAAATGCCACAAGTTATTTTAACTTTTTAATTCCAATTAATTAAAATTTACAATTTTAAAATATTAGAATTTATGACACCGAAATAACAAAATAACATGAATGATATTTTGATACAATTCGGTTCAGCCATTTCAAACACTTAAAACGGACTTTGAATAATTTTAAACCATTAACATTTAACTCCGAATAAAATAAAATACACTTTGATTTTAATAAACAATTCGATTTAAATTATTAATCACGGATAAATTTAAAATACTCGATAATTTTAAATACAATCCGGTTCAATCGCATTAACAAAACGAACACATACCAAAAAATAAATCGGAACTCCCAGACCCACAAGCCCATGAACAGGCCTGCTACCCCGTGGACAGCTTGCTGTCCACACTATGGACAGCAAGCTGTCCACGTTGGACATCCAAATGAACGCCCAAAGGATTCCATTGTGCATCCATTTGGAAGCCCAAAAAATGATTCTGCCCAGTAATATTTAATTTTAATTTTTTTATAATATTTTAATTAATTATTTATTTATATTATTAATATAAATTAATTATATTATAAAACATAACCGTCAAGATCAAATTAAATAATTTGGGAAAAATAATAAAACCTCAAATCAATGATTTTGAAACATTTTCTACCGAATAAAATTTTCACAAATCAAGAAACTTAATCTTTTGACTAAAAGGCTTATTAATTACAACAATAAATTTATCAAATTAATTTTATCAATTAATCAACTTGAGGAAAAATCAGAGAACTTTAAGAACAATCCCAAACCTTTTTCCATCGAAATAGAAAACCCATAGGAAATAAAAAAACCTAATCAATGCTCTTGATAGAACCAGGCTCGGATACCAATTGAAGGGAATTATCATGGAAAACATAACCGCGAAGATGAAATCACCGGTTAAAATTTTATCGAATACAAATAGATACTTCTCAAAAACCATTGATAGGGTTTAAAACCAATATATTTATCAAATATAAACTTACTTGATAGTCTTTTTAAGAGATGGATGCCATAAAACCTCTCAAGTGGAAGCTCTTCAATCTCACGTGCATGAACTCTATCAAATCAGGACCGGTGCTAGTCGAATGGACGAAGAACGAATAGAGAAAACTCCAAGAACCCAATTTATTGTGGTTGCCATGTTTCTCTATATGAGTTAGGGCTTGTTTTATTTTGTCTATTTACACTCTAATTAGTCAATTAGGTTTAGGTTTTAATTTAATTATGAATTTGACTCAATTAATTTTGAAGTTTAATAATTAAACCCCATAATTTAATTCCTCAAACAAATTTAATTCTAAACTTTCATATTATATAAATTAACCCATGGATAAAATAAAAATTACAATTTAATTAAATAAATTGTTATACTACAAATTAATTTAATTAATTAAATTTAGTCAAATAATAATTTTAGCATGCAATACTTTATGATTAAATTTATTCAATTAAATTATTTGACATATAAATTTATTTAATTGTCAATTAAATAAGTATCATATGTAAACAAAATTTAATCAACTTAATTTAACTTAATGAATAATATAAAAGAAATTATATTATATCATTAACTAAATTAATTTCTTGAAGTTATATAGATTATTCGATTACATTGACTTGATATGTCAATTAATTAATATTCAATTCTTCATCAAGTCTTGTAACATTGTATGTACAAGGAATCCCGGATCAGTAGTTCTAAGTGCACGATCTTTTGGGTCTGTCCATATGTTGGCAATGAGATTCACCTATATACTGTAAGCGGATTCTAGCAAACCATTACAGCCCCAATTAGGACATAATACAGCCGTTTATTAAAGATACTGAACCCGGTAGGTAGTTATCTCACAAAGTCCTTTGCCAATTGACATCAATATGATGAACAAGAGGCATGGTTAAAGTCACCCCTTGTGCAGTTCATCATGTTTCTTGATCTAGAATAAAATAATAAAATAAGTCAACGATTTATTGGACATCCTTATCACTTTTATTAATCTAGTAGCCGGTAATTCATTTCGATTTGTTAAATCGAATGATAATTCCACTACTACTAATGTGGTCATGAAATATACCGATCATACTTGTACTTGTGATCTAATATTTACGGACCCGTTAGTAATATACTATAGCATACTCAATTCTACATCAGTAATAAGTTGAAATCAAGTCCGAGGATAATTGAGACCTACTCAGCATATTGTCTATGACATACAATCATGAGACTTTGTTGTGTGGATCGGTCTAGCCTCATGTTTCCAACATGTGCCCATGTTCATGATTTACTTTAAACATTCATATTTTTTCTGGTTATTAGGCTAAAGTATTTGCCATATGTTTATATCTGATAGTTATTGTTAATAATTTGGAATATTTACTAACTAATTTGACCAAAAAGACTTACGAATTGTTTGGAGTTTCCTTGAGAAAGGGAGGGATACATAAAGTTAGTTTATCTTTTGCCAATTGCTGCCTAATATGCCTTGGATCGAGAAGGGGGTTATAACAACTTAGAAGCTGAAAAAGAAGAAGACTGCGCAAACCTCAATACTTGCTACAATAAAAGAAAAACTACTGACGGTTTCTTAAACAGCAAAAAGTATTATTGACCGGAATACTCAATATCAAAGAAAGCTATCTTCTCAACAACTAAATGGAACCATTCATAATCAATTCGAAATATATAATGATGATCCAAGATGAGTTTGAAGTGTTGGAATTGTTGATGTGCCCTAGTTCTAAAGGCATTGGTTTATGCAGTGTCACATTATAAAGGCAATAATCTACTGCATTTATACCTTGTGCTATAATATGAGTAGAGCATCCATTTATTGATAATCATAAATGTCCCAAGTCTGTTTTAATCATGAGAATGAATGAAACGAAAGACTTGTATGTTGGATGATCTATAGCAATGTAGTTGCTATGTCACTTGGTAAAGTAGATCATGAACATGGGCACATGTTGAAAACATGGAGCTGGAC
>CATIWQ010133156.1:0-29837 GCA_949673415.1 Euphorbia schlechtendalii | reverse complement strand
TAATTTAATTGAACATATTTTAGTGTAATTTAAAACTGCATATAATTCAACTTAACTAAACTAAACTGAATTTAACTCAATTGTGATCTAAGAGAACTGAACCTTAGTCATGTATTGCCATGCGACATAAATTGGTTTTTCTGGCATACGTATCATTTATCTTCTATTAAATATTAGTCAAGTGTTTGTTTGATGGATGGCAAAATTTTAGCATATTTGTCTGTCGTCAACAAACATTCTTCTTATCAATATACTAGATATAATTTAAGCTTAGTTTTGGTGTTTAATTTGTTTTATCACAAATTATGTTTGATTTGTATTAATGTGAAAACTGAATTATAATTTGTTGATAGAAAATCACATTCTTATGAATTCTTATAGATAGCTCGACTGGATGTGACCTTTCTCTCCACAGCCAAAACATTTTATGTCTTTGCTATGCTCCTTCTTCGGTCCTTCCTCAGCTCCATGCTGGTGCTGAGTTGACTTGGTTTTAGCGAGACACTTCTTCTTCCTGTTGAATTTTCCCATCCTTCTTAATGAAGTGTTTGAAATGCCTGGTTAGAAGGGCCATTTTCTCATCAGAGTCGTAGCTAGTGGACTCATCAGATGAATCTGCTTTAAGGATAATGGCTTTGCCCTCCTTGCCCTGATTCCTCTTGGAGTTATCTAAGTATTTTCTCAGAGACATCTCATGAGTTAGCAAGGTGCCTATCAACTCATCATAGCTGTAGGTCTTAAGATCATGAACCTCCTCGATAGTGCTCTTCTTGGAATCCCACTCTACTATAAGAGTGTGGAGAATCTTCTTGAAGAGCTCCTACTCTATGAACCTGGTATTCATGCTCTGAATACCCTCACTGGCACCCATCGAGAACATCTCATACTCCCTCAGCATGAGATTGATCTTTGACTCCTTGACCTTGTCTATCCCCTCATAGGTAATCTCCAACTTATTCCAGATCTCCTGTACTATTTCACATCCTGAGACCCTGTTGAACTCAGTAAGATCTAATGCACAGTGTAAGTAGTTAATCAGCATTCTCTTTGAGAAGCCTCAGGTCAGTGTTGTCGTAGTCCTCTGGATCCACTGGTATACGCACACCGTTACTCACTACTGTGGGAACTCTAAGACCAAGCTCAATAACGAGCCAGGCCTGCATGATTTATGACTGGATAAAGTTTTCATTTGATTTTTCCAGAATGTATAATGATTACCATCGAATAGAGGTGGTCTAGTAACAGACTTTCACTCTTTCAGGAGAACTACCTGACTGGAACCAGAAAATTATAGTTGTTGTAAACCATTTACGGATCTTTAGTCTAAAACTTGAGCAATTACTTTGATACCACTTGTTGGTCCGTAAACGAGTTCTTAACAACAGCAAAGGGGGGGTGAATGCTTAATCTTGGTTACTTTTAGATTTTTAAGACTTAATCACCAAATTTGGTTTTTATATGTGTGTTGAGTAATCATGCTGAGTGCGATATAAAAATGAATAAACTGCTTAGCTTTCCTGGCATAGTTTATCTTCAATCATTAGTTGAGTATGACTTACTCAGTACAGATTAGATAACAAGCAATATAATGAATGAGAGAGAGATGAATGAGTTGATCACTGATCAAGCTAAATTCTTAAAGTTAGAACGTCAACACCTGAGATTTATCCTGGTTCGGCCCCTAGCCTACCTCTAGTCCCTGGATACCATCTCCGAGCTTTAATCCACTAGTGAGTCATTCCTTCAATAGGCAGAGAAACCTTTATAATGGGTAGACACTATTACAGAAAGTACCTTTCTTTCTAACTATCACTCAACTCAGTTTGGGTACTGTTCCCAAACTGACACTCGGATTAATATAAGAATGCGAAATGGATTCAACTTATAGAAACATTAAATCCTTACAATGTTAACCTTAGTAATTTCTCTCTGTTACAAACAGATAAGACTTTTGATGTTTGTTGATTGCTTGCGGTGGAATTTCTTTAGAAGCTAGAGTAATTTGTGCAGCGTTTTAGCTCTTATGAAATTTGAGGTGATTCACCAAGTTTGAACGTCTGCTTCAATCTTCTATTTATCCTTTGAAGCTCAGAGAAGTAGCCATTGCAAACTTCATGATATCGCTGATCTTCAATTTCACATCTATTCTAATCTTCCGAATATTCCAGTTGGAGACAGATTCCAGGATGTTTAGAGATAGAATTTGAATGTTGAGGCGCGATAAAATTCCATTGATAAATTCTTTTTTATCTTCACACAATCTGGTTAAGAGAGAGGTGTGTTAGAATGCAACGTGGAGTCTTCTTGTTGGATGACCTTACTGACATTGGTAGATTCGCATGGAGACACTTAAGATGTGGTGCATAATAGAAATTCCATTTACTTAGACTGTAGTGAGGAAACTCTGACAAATGTACTGACATTTTTTACATTGTGAGGACTACAGGAATCTTCGTTGATTTCAGCACCTTTTATCCTGAAAATTACTAAAGGAATATTCTGTTCCATCACAGATAACATTAGTAGCACATGTGTCATTAAGTCTCTACGTGTCAAACAAAATGTGTTTTTAATTAAATAAAAGCAGAACTCAACACGAGTTGAGTGAAGTAATCATAAACTATGTAGTACTCAGCATAGACTCAGCTTTTCCTACTCTAAGTCATAACTTAATTAATCATCTAGCAAAACTGAGTTATTCTCCCTTGAATGAACTCAAGTCAGCTTTATTAATTAAGAGTCTACTTATTACTCAATTAATTTCATTATCCTAGACAATTTGCTAATTCCAAGACTACTTAGTGCTGGGAAGTACTATTAACTTGGATTCTACAATAAATGTCATTCAAACACATTCCACAAGCATAAAGAATATTATCACGTCGAATTTGCATTTTGTTATGAGAAAATAAAATTTCAAATCTCTTTGTTACTAAACACGCAACAGAATTAATATTCTTAGTAATGGCAGGAATATAATAACAATTGTTCAAAACTAAAACTAGGTCACAAGGAAAACGAAAGTTATATGTCTCTATAGTTGTTGCAGCAACCCATGTTCCATTTCCAACTCTTGGGTCTATTTCCCTCTTTGAAAGCCTCATTCTGTTCCGCAACCCCTACATAAAAGTACAGATATGAGTACCATAACCAGTATCTAATACCCATGTAGACTCATAAGGAACTGTAGAGAAACTCTCTATCATGAACATACCTAAAGCAGATGCCTCACTTTTCTTCGCTTGTTCAGAAATCTAAGTTTTTAACTCAAGTTTAATTTTGGCATTTTTCGTGAGTATTCTCTTGAATTTGAAGCCTCTTGACTTCCTTATCTTTCGATCCTCGGTAATAAGTTGATTTTCAAGTTTATTTCTAAACTCAGTTACATAATGTTCCAACAAGTCTACCATCTTGGAAAATTACAATAATCCTCGATGCCATAGAAATCTATTTTGAAACCATCATACCTTTTGGGTAGACCTTTCAATACAATCTTTTTCAAGGCCCCTTAATCATAAGTAATTCCCAACTTAACTATTCTGAATTGTCATAAACAGTCATGGCAAATTCGATCGTTGAGGTGTCAACAAGACTTGTAGAAAACATTAATCTCTGTTTTTCATCTATCATAACAAGTTTCACAGGTATAGAATCGAAGTCCATGTCTTTGCATAGATCATTGTACTTTGGAAGCATCGCATTGACCATAAAATTCTTTACGAATTCATAGTCCTTTTTATGCTTCACATATTCATCTATCTTGTAAATGAAAGGATCTTCCCCGAAGAGTTCGGTATACAGATTATCCAGCACATAATCTAGACAAAGACATTTCAGAAACTTTGTTATAATCTCAACCACTCATGAAAATTATCTCCTTTAAAAATTTTTTTGGTAGACAAACGCTTATCTATGTTAGTGTTTATTGTTCATCCTATATATAAGGTAGAAATTATTCAGACAGTAGTATATGTACATGCATTTAATATAAGGTCTTTAATTAAACATATTTTTCCTTCTATTGAATTTGGGAAACATGGTTAAACCATTTTCCTTAGTAGGTAACATCCATAACTCATCTAAGGTGACCCCCGCTATAGCAGGTCAAGCCATAATAGATAGCCATGGTTGGTACTCATCCATTTGCATTCCATACAATTACTAATCCATTTGAGTTCTCTTTCTCGAGAAGTGTGTCCCCAATTGTACAACGCATCAAATGCGTGTCCAATCTAACATTAGCTCAAATGATATGGACAACTAACCAGTTTGGTTAAGGCTTTAATACTATTTAGTCTCAAGGTCAAACACATGTTAAGAGAAAGCATGTTGTACATTTTCTTACATCCATTAATAAGGTTCGTATCATGACTTATGATAGGAAGACTATTTATTGCCTTAATATTGTTATAGGGATTTCATTAGTGCAGTTGGTCCTGCCCTAGTTTAGGACTTAATGATGGATGTGATTATGATCATAATAATTTCGCGCTATTTAGAATCATTAATCTAAGGGATCATGCTCAAGACTGGTACATCTTAATCATTCCATTATACCAAGACTCTGCATAGAATGTAAAACAAATAAGGTCCATGTTTAAGTTCTTGCACCTATGTCTATAAGTTTTAATTTAACAACTTAAACTACGGTTGTAAAACCATATGTAGATACCAATTCCCATACTAGAAAACTAATAAGTCATAAAAGTCCTTTTGGTATGTTGAACCTAATGTTGATGGAGATTTCCAGGTAGGAGAGGCCCCCTTGAAGTAAATGAGTAGCCAAGCACAATCCTTACCAAAATAACCACGAGCACTTCAATTACATATACCATTGACAATTATGATTTAAAAATTTTTTTCTTTTAATCGAGTGAAGTACTAGAAGACCCTCAATTTAAAGCATTTACACGTGTAGTAAAACATTATTAATTATATGATAATAACTTAGACTAAGTTTGAGCAAAACCTTAATCTAGTTATCACAAAATTTTGTATAACAGGAATTGAAGACTAAGTCATGCAAAGCATACTTTAATCAATTCATAGAAAATCACATGTCAATATATTATTATCAATCATCTATTGCATAAGGAAGACTCTGATACCACTGATGGTTAATGTAGATAAGTAATGAACATGCGAACTGGCATGGTGTAATTTCAAAACTTAAAATTAACCTAAAAGGAACTCCTAAGCATGGTATGATTGATATAATCTTTATTGAAATGTTCTATAGAGGTATTAGGTTTGTAAAACTTATTAAAAGAGCCTTAACATCTATGTATAGAGCACTACTAGTTGACATGTGTCTTCCCTTGTAGTGGTAGAGCAATCCTTTAACCCAATCAGACAGAATTTCATTAGCACAAGCTTCCAAAGTAGGGTAGCCTCTATGAGTAATCCACACTAACCCCACCAATCAAAACCTCATGAGGAGGGATAATTTGTCAATTTACAAGTGTCTGCTAAAACACTCGTAGACAAACCTGAAAATAACTGCGAAGGCTCTTTTCTAAAATAGGTATAAGCCTTCAAAATAAATCAAACAAATAAAAGAGAAACTCAGGGAGGATATCAAAATGATACGCAAGAAAAAGAGTTAAGTTCAAAAGAGAAGGCTGAACTGAAGTGTATATATAGAATGAGGAAAGGCTACTATATATAAGAGTAAGGGGAGTAAAAATTCTCCCCTTTAAGCAATGTAGGATGGGGAAATCCTCATTCCACACGTAGGTCATCCATGCGAAGCCCCAAGCTTTGCGGGTTGACCCGCACTCATAGCCTGCATGGGCAGGTTGTGCAAAGCCCACAAGGGAAGCCCATGCAGGCTTCCCTTTTCCCCAAGTTAAGCTGTGAGACTTCCCGTAAGCCTTGCTTACAGGTGTGCTTGTGAGCCTACATCCAACCAGCATGCGCTAGCACATGCTGGTGGCCTACAATCACTTTTAGTGTTTGCATGGCTATAACGTTGTTCGCAAGGCCCACTCACAATAGGAAAAATCCCTTGCTCCACCTACTGCACATTTTCCAATTCCACTCTCAAACTATTATCTAGTTTGATCATTTAATGATCCACCCAAAAAAACTTGATTATCCTTTTATTCTCGGTATAGACCCCGTCTATTAATTCTTTATTTGATTCGGTGAAGGTCCAATGTGTGTGACCTCATAGGATCCTAAAGTACAGATCCACTAAATGTTAACCTAAACTTGGCTTCCCATCTAGGAACTTTTAGGCTTAGCATTCTAGGCTGATATGGAACATGATGATTCTTGATTATCAAATGGGCTTTCTAGCGAAGGCGTATAATCCCCTGATACTCCAAATGTTACGTGCTTATGACTTGATCCATTTCTGCAGTAGTAACCAATACAATACACTCCTTCTATCATGTTAAGTACCATCTAGATTATTGAGCTCGGATAAAGTTTTAGCTCATGTAATAGGTGTAGCTATAAAAGAATTAGACTTGTTCACGAAGAACACCACTCGCCTTTATCTACTGAGATTGACTAGAAACCTGTTCTATCAATCTCATACTCTGATTAGAGGTTTATGAGTGTGTTACTTCAACAAGAAGCCTTAAGGTACAACTCCCATTATATCACTATATCAAGAGTGATGGATCCCATCTTAATTACTCGGCTTACCAATGAACGTCATCATTATACTTGTATTCACTTGTATCATTCTGATCAATAGTGTATGTAGGAGTATGACCCAAAGTATAGCAACTTCCACACAAGCTAACTAGTATCTTCAATCTGAGGATACTCATACTGCTACTATAATAAGACATGAAACCAAAACATGGATATATTTATTTCTGAGTGTTTGTCTTATAACGGTCTACAATGTATTACCCGAATACATTTATGTGTTAACTTTAGGTATCACCTTCAACTCTTGATATTGGCTACTTAGATACCATCCAAGGAGTAAGCCTAAACATGCTAGTCTATCCATTTTATTGATGTCCAGTCTTAATGAAACTATGTGTGAGTGGATGACGTTTTACCCGCACGATCACCGCGAGGCACTGGCCCTATGAGATGGGGCATGGGGGGTTTTCCAAATTGGAAAAAATAGTGTTTTTTAGTTTAAATTGAGAAACTTGTTCATGTAACAAGTTAAATAGACTCGAGATCAGAACCTCTAGCCTATGGTACTTAGAGTCGCCACTCGGAATAGCTCTTCAGGGAAAATTTGGTACAGTTTAGATCTTTTAAGCCTAAGCAATACCATGGTTCAGAGATTCGGGTCCGGGATGAGTTACTTACTTTGTCGTTATTTGAGTTAACATTATTCCCATTTGGAAACCACAATTACGATATTTCAATTCAATGTAAATGTTTTCGGCTTATGTATTTGGCTACTTAGCGCTCATGCAGAAAGTAGTAAATAAATAAAGTGTGAGAAAGTAAACACGTAGGAAAGTAAATGTGCCTAATCTACGAGATCAATTACATCTTACGATGGGGGATTTACAAATCACCTAAATACATTGATATCTAACAAATGTTACATTTGATAAATGCGATACCTGAAGGAAATTAAACCCTAACATACATCTATCCTAAACTACATGCATCCATAAAGGTTAGCATAGGGGGATATTCAACACAAATATGTACCAAGTGTACCAGATATGCTCAATTTGGATTTCAGCAAGGCCCATGTGGTCAAGGTAAAAACAATGGAGATTTCGAAGTTCTTATTTTATAAAAATGATTCATTTTATTTTCAACTATGTTGGTCATTTTTATTAGTGAAAATGCTGCATGTTATATTGTTGGGTCGGTAATCCAAGAACTTGAGTTCCCTTCATGAGGGTGACCTAAAATAATATTTAGAAATATAGATCTATGTCAAACATGCATAACATAACCATTGTTCAGGTTAACAACAGTAAGATGTCATCCATATCGTTATCAACTTCCCTGTGAAGGGCGATATCAATATGGATGGCCCGAAGCGCTTCCGTTTCTACTCCAAACTCAGAAGGGTCTTAGTGTGTCGTTCTGGGCTCAAACGATTCGAAATAGAGAAAAAACGAAGCCAATCTACATTCCTCCAATGCAATGTCATTAACGACATCACAATGATGTTGTTAACAATATTGATGTCTGAACCTCAAGTATTGCCTAAGTATCTCTATACCTCAAGTTTGCTTAAATGATCTCTAAACCTTAAGCTTTGCTTAAAAGATAAAATAAACCTCTAGTTTGCTTAATATATGAACAAGTGGACCCTTGTGACCTAAGTTCATTACTCTTCATGAACTTAATCTAACTAATTCGAAATCTCAAGTGTTGGTGATCAAGTTTGGTGTTTTGCTCAAGAACACTCAAGAACACATGAAGAAATGCTCCCTAATAATCTCTAGATCTTTTTCCCTCTTTCTTGCCAATGTTATGACCAAGATTTAGTCCCCCCTCACTGAAACATTTAGCCCTCTCTTTATGAGCTCTCTTTAATCCAAAGTCAACTCTTTCTAGCTTAGGCCATACTTGAACTTTTTTTTCACTTTAATCACTTGTCCCATGTGAAGAGTAGTGCATGAAATTCTAGGTAAGGTGTCAGTCAAAGATTGGGTTTCAGTCAAAGATGTTTGAGCATGTGGGGGTGTGGGCTTTTAGACTAAAAATTATAGAAAGTGCAATTTTGGTTCTGCTACAACTACGATATCATTAACGACATGAGGCTATGTCGTTAATGATATGGCCATGTCATTAACAACATGGGGCCATTTTGTTAATGACATGGCACTTCAAGTTGGGGTTTTTTATTTGAACTGGATTTTAAAAAAGGGTAAGGCCTAAAGAAACAAAGCAGATTTTCCCTAGATGAGTTCAGGACCCTATAAGATGTAGAAAGCTAACAAAGGGAAAAAATTATAACTTCATCATCGAACTCGCGAGTCGGGAGTGAAATCCTATGCTCATAGGTTGCCCCTCATAGGATCACTATGATATGAGATCAATATGGTCCCATGATCGAAAGAGTAGTAGGGTTTAGAGATGATACCTGACAGGTCACGATTGGCACTACTTGGGATGGAAACTTCATGAAGACTGGAAGCTTTTTCCCTGGTGTGGCATTGTCGGGAATCAATCTCTTCCTATCCCCATCGAATTATTGGTTTGGCAATGGTTGCCCCTTGAAGGTTGACCTATGGCTTGTTGCTACAGTTGGAGGAAGAACGTTAGCCATGTGCCTTCATTCTTCTGGTTGAGAAACCCATATGTGGAATATAGAAAGTCCATTGATGGTGCAAATCGTAGAAAGTCTATTGATTGTAACAAGTTAGAAAAAAAGGGGTAATAACTGTAGAAAGTTCATTGACTGTAAAAGGATGGAAAAGGGAACCATAGAGAGTGGCATGCTGAGTTGATTTTCTTGTTGGTTTACTCCTTCATCTTTATAGATGGTAGTCTATCTACATTATTAGTTTCATCGAAATCTACATGCATAGACTCCTTTAATAATCCAGTTCTCTTGACATATATTCTATGTGCCCTGCTGTTAGTGGAGTAAACCAAAAAGATAACTTCATCAGCCTTTAAATCAAACTTAACTAGCTGCTCCTTAGTATTTAGATTGAAACACCTGCAACCAAAAGATCTGAGATGACCAATCTTAAGGCTGCTCACCAAAGCTCATAGGGTGTCTCCTTAAAAACTTCTACCCAAAAGTACTTTGGTAAATTGTTATCACTCAACATGAATCGAGCCATTTCAACTATGGTTCTGTTCTTCCTTTCTACAACCCCATTTCATTATCTGATTACTGAGTTTAACAAAAGACTCAAAGGTTTCATCTTTCTTACTCAGCAAGACTACCTAAGTGAATCTTGTGAAGTCATCCACTATCACCAATGAGAATCTTGGTGTAAATTGTAGAAAGTTCATTGACTTTAAAAAAGTCGGAAAAGGGTGAATTACAGAAAGTTCGTTGACTGTAAAAAGTCAGAAGAGATGCAAACTGTAAAAAGTTCGTTGACCATAAAAAGTTAGAAAAAGTGCGAACTGTAGAAAGTTCGTTGATAGTAAAAAGTTAGAAAAAGTGCAAATTGTATAAAGTTCATTGATTGTAAAAAGTCAGAAGAAGTGTGAACTATAGAAAGTTCGTTGACTCTAAAAAGTCGGCAAAATTGCGAACTGTAGAAAGTGTTAGACATGATGTATAACCTAGAGGCAATTAGGGCAATATGTCTTTATTAGCTATAATGTATAAAAAGTTTTGAATTATTAATAATAATCAAAGGTATTTTGTTATTTATCAGTGCTTCTTTTTAATTGTATCTCGTTGGTATCATATATATTTGGATATGTATATGTACATTGATGAAACAAAGTTTGTGACTAATTCATATCGTAAAAGTACAAGGACATAGTGGGAGCTATGTGGAGTGAGAACTGCACATACGTATTACTATGAATAGTCTAAATATCCCTAGTCATAGTTCCATTGAGTTGGACATCAATGGTGCGGATAGACTAGCATGTGTAGACTTACTCCTTGGATTAGTTCTAAGCAGCCGATCTCACGAGCTAAAGGTGGTACCTTGAGTTAACACATGAATGTATTCGGGTAATACATTGGAGACCACAATAAGATAGATACTCAGAAATAATTATATCCATGTGTTGGTGTCATGTCCTATTACAGTAGCAGTACGAGTATCCTTAAACCTAAGATATTGGTTACCTTATTTAGGAGTTGCTATACTTAGGGTCATACTTATTCATACCCTGGTGATCAGGATGACATGGGTGATTACGGGTATAGAGATGAACACATGTTGGTAAGCTGTGTAGTCAAGATGGGGATCCATCACTTCTGATATATTAATATAATGGAGATGTACCTTGGGGCCCCTTGTTGCAGTGACACACTCATAAACCTCTTATCAGAGTATACGATTGATGGAACAGGTTTCTAGTCAATCAAGATACAAAATCGCTGAGTGGTGTTCTTCATGAACATGACTAATTCCAAGATAGCTACGGTTATTACATGAGCTGACACTTAATCCGAGCTCAATAAACTGGATGGTACTTAACCTGATAGAAGGAGTGTATTATACAAATTACTACTATAGAACCGGATCAAGTCATAGGCATGTGACATTCCAAGTATTGGGGGATCATATGCCTTTGCTAGAAAGCACATTTGATTGTCTAGAGCTATCGGGTTCCATAATGGTCTGGAAAATTGAGCCTAAAGGTTGTTGGGCATGAAACCAAGTTTAGGTTAACCTCTAACAGCTCTATACTTTGGGATCCTATAAGGTCACACACTTTGGGTCTTTATCGGACCATATAAAGAACCTATGGACTAGATAATTAATAATTAACAGAAATAATGAAAAGATAGGGAAAAGGTTGCACGAAGCGAGCAAGGGATTTTTCCCATTGCGAGTGGGCCCCAAACTAAACACAGGCTATTCAAAGTGGAGTGTGTGCGGCTACCCCGTGAGCCAACGGGCTCACGGGCCGCTTGGCTCACGGGCCGCTAGCACGCGGGTAAGGCAGCACTTGCGTGCCTTGCGCCCAAGCCCGTAAGCCATAGCTTGCAGTACAATGCAAGCCCACTAGTGCTTGCCTTGTAGCAGCCATGGGTCAACCCGCCGCTATCCATACCCATGCCACTGACCTGCTATACATGGGATTATCCCATCCCATGTAGAGTTTTAGGGGGAGTCTATCACTCCCCCTTTTTCCCTATAAATACGCTTCTAGCCTCTCATTATTTATACACACCAAAAGCTTTGAGCTTGTTTTCTCTCTGATTTCTACTCTCCTCTTCTTTTGTTGTGTGAGATCCTCTACGAGTTTCTCCAAACAAATTTAAGAGTTCTTTTAGAAGGCTCAAAGTTTTAGTGAGTTTTTTGTTTCAGAATTTCGGGTTGATTTAGAAGTAGTCTAGCTACTGTTATTAACGATGGGTTCTACCTCTTCGAGGTTTTGGTCGGTGAAGATCCATGTGGATCAAGTCATAGGGGCTATCCTAGTTTGAAAGCTTGTTCTATTGGAATTACTCGAAAGGGAACACCGCTACCAAAAAAGAGATCAAGCACGCATCAACTGGTAATGCTTTAATCTTTAGATGCCAGATTTCTTTTATATGTTTTATAAACTTAAAAGCATCTATGGAATGTTTTAACCTAGATTATAACAATCATGGCATGCTTAGGAGATCCTCAAACCTAGTCTAGGTGATTATCATATAAAATTAGCAATGTTTTACCACACGTGTGAATGCTTTAATTAAGGGTCGTCCCTTACTTTACTTAATTAAAGAATGAAATCTTTAAATCATATTTATCCATGGTATAATGAATCAAAGTGCCCGTGGTAATTTTAGCAAGGAATGGACAAGGCTGCTCATTCACTTCAAGGGGACCTCTCCTACCTGAAATTATCATCGGTATTAGATTCAAGTATACCCAAGGGATGTTAATGACTTAATCGATTTCTAGTATGGGAATTTATTCCGCATATGTTTTTACAAACATGGTTTAAGTTGTTAATATTAAAACATGTAGACATAGGTGCAAAAAACTTAAACATGGACCTTGTTTATTTTGCGTGCTATGTGGAGTCTTGGCATAATGGAATGATTATGATATACCAGTCAGAGCATGTTCCCTTAGAGTTAATAATTCCTAATAGCCCAGAATTATTATTTCATAATCATATCCATCGTATAAGACCTAGACTAGGGCAAGACCAGTGGTACCAATGAAATCCTTACAACTATATTAAGGCGGAAAAATGTCTTCCCGTCATAAGTGGTGATACGAGCCTTATTAACGGATGTAAGAACATGTACAACATGCCTTCCCTTAACATGTGCTTGGTCATGGACTAGATGGGGTTAGTGCCTTAACCGAAGAGGTTATTAGAGCTAATGCCGAATTAGAGACACATTTCAGGAGTCATACAATTGGGTATGCACGTCTCGAGAAAGAGAACTCAAATAGATTAGCAATCGCAAGAGATTCAAATGGACAGGTTCCAATCATGGTTATATTGTTATAACTTGACCTACAATAGTGGGGGTCATGATGAGTAACTATGGATGCTAACTACTAAGGAAAATTGGTTCAACCAGATTTCTAGAATTTGAATAAAAAGAGCTATTTAAATGTCGATAAAATAGTAGGAAATTATGTGTTTAGTTAAAGACCTTATATTAAATGCATGTACATATGCTAATGTCTAAACAAATTCTATCTTATATCTAGGTTGAACAATCAATCCAAATATAAACTTCGCTCGATACTTGACACCAAACTAACAGGGATCAATTTTGATGACTGGTTCAAAATTCTTAGAGAAGAACTTAAGAAAAACCACATGGATTATATTTTGGATAATCCAGAACCAGTCAATCCTGATGCTGATGTTTCTATCCAAGTGAAATAAGCATATCTTAGGCACAAGAGAGATGCTTTAGTTGTATCACTTGTGATGCTCGAGACCATGAGCTTGAAACTTAAGAAATAGCATGAAGGTAAGGATTTAAAATCCATGTTAATTCATCTCAGAGGACTTCATGCAGGCATGAAAGTTGAGTGGAATGAAATTTTTAAGTTCCTTTATAACACTGGGAGAGATGATGGATCCTAGATGATGGCATCCTAGCCACTGAGCGATGCATCGAATACTTACAGTATTTGAGAAAATTGGCTCAAATAAGAATAGAGACAGATTCAAAGCATGACATACAATTAATGATAGTAACCCTATCTGATAAATATTCACCTTTTGTGAAAGATTATCTTATGTCAAAGAGGACCGACAAGACATCTGAGTTTATTAAGAAACTTAGAAGTTTTGAGCAAGGTCTGGTGGCAAGAGGAACAAGTACCTTAGTGAGTAAACCTTGCATTAAAGGTAAAGGTTTAAAACCCATCGACAGAAAAGTCAGAAATGTGGTTATTAAAAAGAGGAAACCCAAAGGATTAAGTTTCCTATGTGGAAGGCACGGACATTGGAAACATGATTGCAAAGCTTGGATTTCTGAACAAATGAAGAAGAAGCCAATTCAGGCATCTACTTCAGGTATGTTCATGATAGAGAGTTTCTCTACAATTCCCTATTAGTCTACTTGGGTATTAGATACTGGTTGTGGTACTCATATTTGTATTTTTGTATAGGGTTTGCGGAATAGTAGAAGGCTTGCAAAGAGGGAAATGGACCTAAAAGTTGGAAATGGAGCACGAGTTGTTGCAACAGCTGTAGGGACATATTGCATTCATTTTCCTAGTGGCCTAGTTTCAGTTTTGAACAATTACTATTATATTCCAGCTGTCACTAAGAATATTATTTCTATTGCACTTCTAGCAACAGAAGAATTTGAAATTTTATTTTCTCATAATAAATGTCAAATTCAGCGTGACAATATTCTTTATGCTTAGGGAATATCTTTGAATGGCATATATGTTCTAGATACTAAAACTGAAATTCTAAATATGAACATTGTTAAGAAAATGAAATTAGATAATGAGAAATCCTCTTACTTATGGCATTGTCGTCTAGGCCACATAAATGAGACTCGCTTAACTAAGTTACACAAATGTGGAGACTTAGGCCCAATGGAATGGGCTTCCTATGGTGTGTGTGAACCATGTTTAAAAGGGAAGATAACTAAGAAACCTTTCAAAGGAAAGGGTCAGCGTGCCACTAGTACTTTGGAAATAATACATTCCAATGTATGTGGTCCAATGACTGTTAAGACACATGAGAGTTTCATCTACTTCATAACCTTTATTGACAATTACTCACGATATTGTTATTTGTACCTTATGAGGCACAAGTCTGTTTGATGCTTTTAAAGACTTCAAAATTGAAGTAGAGAAACAGCTTAGGAAAAGTATCAAGATCCTTCGATCTGATTGAGGAAGTGAATACTTAAGCCAAGAGTTTCAGGTTATCTAAGGGATAATGGTATTTTATCTCAATGGACACCTCCTTATACACCGTAACACAATGGAGTGTCAGAAATGAGGAATCAAACCCTACTTGATATGGTTCAGTCCATGATGAGGTAAGAAAAACTTAGCAGATCCTTTTGGGTTTATGCACTTGAGAGCATAGTTTATATACTAAACGGAGTGCCCTCTAAATCAGTTGATCAAACTCCATACGAGTTATGGTACGGTAAGAAAACCGCTCTTTCTCACCTGAGAGTTTGGGGATGTCCTGCATACGTTAAAAGGACAAGTTCAGATAAGCTGGGTGCTAAGTTTGATAGATGTCTGTTTGTAGGTTACCCTAAGGAGAATATAGGGTACACCTTCTATGATTCTAAGGAACAGAAAGTCCTTATTTCCATAAATGCTCAATTCCTCGAGAACGGGCATATACTTGTGAAAGCTAGTTGGAGCATTCTTGAGTTAGGTACTCAAGTAAATCAAATAGACAGTCAACTAATTATACCTACACCTGTTACACAAGATAGTGTAAGCATGGAACAACCTATTATAACATCGACATTGCGTAGGTCAGGTCGGGCTCCTGAGTGATACGGTTTTGTCTTCACTGATGATAAACATCTCTTCCTTATGGAAAATGATGAGCCTAAGACTTGCAAGGAGGCAATAAAAGGCTTAGAATTTGATAAATGGCTTTCATCCATGAGATCAGAGATGGACTCCATGTACGAAAATCAAGTTTGGAACTTGGTTGATGCTCCAAGTGGAAATGGGTTTTCAAGAAGAAAATGACATGGACGGTAACATAGTCACCTATAAAGCAAGGCTGGTTGCAAAAGGGTATAGAAAAAAAGAAGGTATTGACTATGATGAAACCTTTTCACCGGTGGCCATGCAAAAGTCTATCAGGATACTCCTTGCCATCGCTGCTCATTATGATTATGAGATTTGGCAGATGGATGTCAAGACAGCATTCCTTAATGGGAATCTAAATAGGGATGTGTTTATGACGCAACCCGAGGGTTTCACATCTAAAGCTGGCTCTAAGATATGCAGGTTGTAGAAGTCCATTTATGGACTTAAGCAAGCATCGAGGAGTTGGAATATTAGGTTCAATGAGATAATCTAAGAAATTTATTTTGTATCGAATGCTAATGAGCCCTGTGTATATAAAAAGGCTAGTGGGAGTATGATCATTTTCCTTGTATTATATGTCGATGACATATTATTAATCAAAAATGATATTCCTTTTCTTCCTTTTCTTCAGACAGTTAAGACGTGGTTATCAAAGAAGTTCTCCATGAAAGACCTTGGAGAAGCAACTTTTATACTTGGTATTAAAATTTACCGAGGTAGATCCAAAAGGTTACTAGGTCTCTCAAAACGTACATATATAGACAAGGTTTTAACTAGATTTAACCTTGAGCAATCAAGAAAGGGTTATCTCTCTATGTCTCATGAGATTAACCTTTCTACATCTGAGTGTGCGAGAACACAAGAAGAGAGACTACGCATGAATGGAATACCCTATGCCTCAAAGGTAGGGTCCATCATGTATGCTATGGTATGCGCTCGGCCTGATGTCTCACATGCGTTGAGCGTCACAAGCAGATTTCAATCTGACCCAGGTGATAAGCACTGGACAACCATTAAAACTATCCTCAAGTACTTAAGCAGGACTAAGGATAAGTTTTTAGTATATGGAGAAAGTGATCTCACTTTAAAGGGATACACCGATACGAGTTTTCATTCTGACAGGGATGATTATAAGTCCCAATCAGGTTATGTGTTTATGTTTAATGGAGGTGTAGTTGATTGGAAGAGTTTCAAACAGGATACGACTGCCGATTAAACCACAGAATTTAAGTATTTAGCTGCCTCAGAAGTAGCTAAGCAAGCCGTATGGCTCAAGAGATTTATTGGTGATCTCGGTGTGGTGTCCAGCATTAAAAATTTGATGGCGATCTTTTATGATAACAATGGGGCTATTTCTTAGGCAAAGGAACCACGGTCTCATCACAAAAACAAACATATACTCAGAAAGTATCATCTCGTAAATGAGATGGTAGCCAGAAAAGATATAATTTTAGAGTATGTCCCAACGGATCAGAATCTAGCAGATGGGCTAACAAAACCATTGACTCAGGTTAAGCATAACCAACATGTTAACAAATACGGTTTAAAGCACATGGCCAATTGGCTCTGGTGAAAGTGGGAGATCGTTGGACATGATGTATGCCTTAGAGACAATTAGGGTAATATGTCTTTATTAGCTATAATGTACAAACAGTTTTGAATTATTAATAATAATCAAAGGCATTTTGTTATTTATTAGTGCTTCTTTTTAATTGTATCTCGTTGGTATCATATATATTTGGATATGCATATGCGCACTGATGAAACAAAGTCTGTGACTATTTCATAGCGTAAAAGTGCAAGGACATAGTGGGAGCTATGTGGAGTGAGAACTACACATACGTGTTACTATGAATAGTCTAAATATCCCTAGTTGTAGTTCTACTGAGATTGGACATTAATGGAGTGGATAGACTAGCATGTGTAGGCTTACTCCTTGGATTAGTTCTAAGCGGTCGATCTCACGAGCTAAAGGTGGTACCTTGAGTTAATACATGAATATATTTGGGTAATACATTGGAGACCGCCATAAGATAGACACTCAAAAATAACTATATCCATGTATTGGTATCATGTCTTATTGCATTAGAAGTACGAGTATCATCAGACCTGAGATACCGGTTACTTTATGTAGGAGTTGCTATACTTTGGGTCATACTTATTCATACCCTAGTGAATAGGATGACACACGTGATTATGGGTATAGTGATGATCACATGTTGGTAAGCTATGTAGTCAAGATGGGATCCACTACTTCTGATATAGTAATATAATGGAGATGTACCTTAGGGCCCTTTGTTGAAGTGACACACTCATAAACCTCTAATCGGAGTATATGATTGATGGAATGGGTTTCTAATCAATCAAGACACAAAACCGCTAAGTTGTATTCATCGTGAACAAGTCTAATTCCAGGATAGCTATGGCTATTACATGAGCTGACACTTAATCTGAGCGAGTAAGCGATTTTTCCCGTTGCGAGTGTGCCCCAAACCGAACACAGGTTTGCGGGCCACTAGTGCGTGGGGACAGCCCACTCGTGCTAGCGGGTAGCAGGCCACAAGTGCTACCACAAGGTAGCGCTTACGCGTAGCATAGGCTGCATGTAAGCCCGCAAGCCGCAACTTGCTGCACAATGCAAGCCCACTAGGGCTTCCCTGATCGCAAGGTTTTGACCCTATTTATTTGGGGCCTTATATTTTGTAATGAATCCAAAAACCTTGTTCCCCACCTTTCTACCGATAAGATTAAAGTTCAAAATACGAACAGGTGTTTTCAATACCACTTCTAAAGACCAACAAGAGTTACGGGGTAAACGAAAATAGTGAATTTTTATTGGAGGATTGGATTGGTGGATAGATGAATGTACAGATGTATAAACAGACTAGAAAAGATGCAAATTATATAGATGTTCCCTATGAACAAGTATAGTAGAGAAAAAAATGCAAAATCATCAAGAATATTTTGTACACTAAATTACTTCAACATATACAATTCTAGACGCCCTAATATTCAATAATTCACCGCAAAGCAACACATGAGATAACTTTTCTAGATCTAGGGTAAACGAATTATGACACTTATAAGAACCTGGATAACAATAGTACTATGCTTAATACTAGTCGCTCTAACATAGCCATATTTAGCAAGTTACCACTCCAAAAATGTTGGCTCACTAAACGGCATTATAATCATAGATCCAGTGATTATACACAATCTTGTTAACCCCAAAATCACTCTTAAAGTTAACTCGAAAGCATATAACTTAATTAATATAAATGACGTAAAATGAATTACTCGTTATGACACATAGACATATCATAAACTTCAAAATAGAAAGTATAAGCAAAAAACAAAGTAAAGTTGTAAGGTATGCAAGTGAAAGCTAAAGTTGATCAAACTGTATCCACTCTTTAATGGGAGTCATCAATTCCCGCTAAATTCGGTCTCGACTTGTACAAAACCTCTGCTAGGATGCTATTCTTTGTGAATCTTGAATAAAAGAATGTTGAAGAACGAAAAATTTTATTGATAAGTGCTTTGCAATTACACTCATACAACAAACGCTCAAATTTGTGTAGAAATATAGTGATCGAAATAAGAATCGAATCACTTATACATTTATCTCGCTATAACTTTGAACTAGCAAAATCTATATAATTTCTACTCTCTGTCTATGCACACACTATGCACTACTTTTCCACACAACACCACCCATGAAATTGGTTGAGTTTGAACCCTATTTATAGAGGATGAAGGGTTGTGTCTATCTAAACAAAGAGTGGTGTCTATTGGCAAAGAGTTACATCACTTCAATATGATTGGATGCAAAGATTCATCCTCATCCACAATGGAAAGGCACCTTTTCATGATTTGTCGATTCTAAAAGGTGTCTTTTCTTTTGGTAGTTGATGGAGGTTGATCGTTCTTATCTAGCAGTTGAAAGAAGAGAAGAGTTGACCAAAAAGCGACCGTGAATGAATGTCGAGACCGTGAATACTTGGTTGGCAACTTTCTATTGTGAATGTTAACAAGTCGCGACCACGATATATGTGTCATGATCGTGATATGCCTTTTTCACATGATTCCTCTTTGCGATTTCTACTAATCTTTGACATCTTCGATCCTTTGCCAATTCCTTAAGTTCTACGCATCTTTTTGCACCTTTTTCACTCTTTTTCGATAGAATTCCACTTTTTTTCATTTTACTTCCAAGATTTACCTAGTTTCTGGATTTGTATCAAAAACAACTACATACCATGTGAAATCTTTTATATGAAGTATAAAATAAAACAAAACCATATCATTTTATGATTGAAAATATCATGATTATAAGTGTAATTATACAGTTATCACACCCCCACACTTAACTTTTTCCTTGTCTTCAAGGTAAAAACAATAGAAATGTATAAATTAGTATTCAAGTTCATACCTCATTTGGCAAAAGACTATTGTAGTGAGTACCACATTCCCATGTTGCATAAGATTCAAGTAAAGGTTTGAAATTTCCCACAAATTAGTAATGTGCAATTTATATAGTCTAGTTGCATACCTTTGCTCTTAATGGAGGGTCAACCGAATCGCGTCTTCATATAAGTGTTATATGGTTACTTGAATATTACCTTCTCCTAATTATAGTATAAAGTATAAAGGACAAAAGGAGCACACTTCAGAAAGTTTGATCTCAAGGCATTTTTAGGTAACCTAGGATGCTAAAAACACTCTTAGTGGTTGCATTTTATGCTCCATACCACTCTCCCCTTTTTTAGTGGTTGCATTTTATATTCCATACCACTTTCTCTCATTTTTTTCTTTTAAGCATATATTTTTTGAAGTACTTTGTACTTTGCACCCATTTTTCGTGCTATGCTTTCTTTTTCTTTTTTCACTCAATGAATGGTTGCAATTTCTGCTCCGTACCATTCCTCACCTTTTGCATAACTCATTGGTTATCATCTCTTTCTTTTAATTTTTCTCTCTTAATACCCTCATCCTTTATTGATTACTTTCAAAGTATTATGGCTATAATTTCCCAACACTTTAAACACACTCAATACTTATAGGACTTATTTGAGAATAGCATATAAAAGTCATAGTAAGAACACTACTAGATATTACTCCACTTAAACTTATCGGTAGCATTAAACTAAAATTATATAACTTATACTAATTCATTTTGCATTGAAATATATATCGAAACTTCATCCTTGCCAAATGCGAAATGTTGTGCAAAAACGCTCACACTCTCAACATGTGGTCATACTCGAAACATTTAGTTTGAAATATGCACTAACATCAAACTTGAAATACCTAACGCTCAAAATAGCCTTGGAACATATGTTAGTATAGTATAGGTATGGATAATGTATGAATAACACAAAGATCAAGAAAAATTTTCAAATTCTTCATTTTTTTCATTTTTTTAATATTTTTGGATTTTTGGGATTTTTTACAAACGCCCCCCCCCCCCCACATAACGAACACAATGTCCTCATTGTGAGAGACTTTAACTTAAAGAAAAACATAAAAATAAAAAATGCTGAACTAGTCTAAAAATTTGAAAAAGAGAAATAAAGAAAAGAGAAACCCTGTTTCATTGAGAAGGAGAATCTAGGGGACTAGGAGTAAATTGACAATTTTGTTTTCTAAAGAAAGAAAGTAATTTTCGAAGCATCGATTTATTACTTTTCTTTAGAATCTTCATGTCCTTCTTCATTACTCCAAGTTCCACTAGGAAATTATCCAATTTTTGTTGCATGCTCACCTTCCAATATTCCGGAGCTTCATCTTCTTCATCTTCTTCTTCTTATTCAATCATTAGAGCTTTTCCAAGGCGGCGTCTAGCGGTAGGATTAGATGGTTTAATAGAAGAATCTTCTTAAGTCTAGTGTAGCTTCTTAATGCAGTTGGAGTAGGAGTGGAAAGAATATACACCATCTTTCTCTTGAAGAAGTCTGGTATTCTTTAAGTAAGCCCCATCCATATAGCGAAAATACTCACCTGGTTGTTAGACATAGGGTAGTTCGCTTCTTGCACCCAAGATGATTGCGGTGATAATTTCGGCCACCCAATCTTGTTTCTCATACTTGTAGAATTCTTCTTCATCATGTCCCATATGATATCCATGAACTCCGCTTTTTGTTTCATCAAAGGGCAAGAAAGAACACACAAATCTTTCTTTCGGACTTTTGTATTCTCTACTCGACAAAATACCGAAGTGGAAAGGTTTTGTGGAGAAGAAGAATGCAGTCATCCTTAATAAATTCATTGGGAGAATTTTTGGGGTCGAAGACTCTCTTACAGGTTAATTCTACCCAAACTCGATTTGGTTGAAAAGAATCCGTCATTGTTATTGATTTTTCAACTTCTAACCCAAACCAAGTATGCATCATATCCCTCGTCACGGTATATTTATTACCTTAATTGAGGAATTTTATCACCCTTTTCCTTGCATCTTCATAGTCAAATGTTACTAGACATTCGAAAATCCAATCTCAATTTTGTAGAAATCTCACATCCATAAACTTTATGAGTCTAAGAACGGAAAGATAAGCCTCCATCTCTCTACAGAGATTCAATGTTTCCAAGAAGACCATATTAAGGAATATCATCCCCGTGATATCTAATTTGTTAAGCTTTTGGTAGCGCTTGCCGTCTTCCCTCATCCATAAAGGGAAAGGATAAACATACTCCTATTGGTATGTTTGGCTTTCTCTCCCATTTGCAAATTTCTTCAAAGGAATCTTGATTATTTTGAAGTGGAAAGGTTTAAAGAAAAAGGTTGAATGTTGAAGAGTGAAGATGAAGAAATTTCAGAATTTTTGTAATCTTTTTGAAGGTTGTGGTGGCTAGGGTTCAACTTAGACCTATTTATAGAGTTTTAAGAGGTCTCTAATTAGCCACAATAGTCAATATAGCCGTTATTACTCAAAATTAGCCGTTAATGGCAATTATGGACATCTATCGCGTGTTGAATCACAATCTGTAACAGTTATAATTTACCTGTGTCACGATCGTGAAGGCTTATCGTGATCGTGACTTCCTTAATAATAGAAACAATAGGTTTTAAAACTCGATATTCACGAGCGCTAGATGTATATCGCGGTCGCTATCTTCTTTAATTCTTCAAATTCTTTAATTTTAGACTTAGCCTATAATAACTTAAGAGAAACAAATATGTCAAATATAAATATTGAATATTTACTATTTAACAAATTTCGAGAAACAGACAATTGAACAAAACAAACAACAAACAAGAAATGACATAATGTACAAAATTCCTAAAATGAAAAATGAATATTTTCAATTGGGGTAATGCGATTCTATCATTAGGTCAATCTTGTAGTAGGATTCCCTTAGATCTCGCTCGACATCAAACATCAACGTATGAATGTCATCGATTTTCCTATGAATCGAGATCTGCACCTCCATAAGTTCATTTAACCTTCCGCGAAGGTTGGTTGTACTACGTTCTTCCTCCCTCGCGATTTTCTATTCTCGACATCTATCATCCTCCACTCTATCATCCCATGATTTCCAATCATAGGTGATTCTATCAAATCCAATGCACCTGACCAAAAACCCATACTCGAAGAAAACATCCATAGTTAACTCTGGAATTTCATCTTCGTTAGTAAAGACTTCAGTGGCGTAGGGCATTCTCCCAATCTGGCCTGACAGATTCGCCATAGTTCGACAACTGTACTTTGTCATTCCAGGGTTCTGTGCAGCAAACATGAGTGTCTCCATCATAATTCCTGAAATATCAACAGGTGTGCCATCCCAAATTGCTTCCAAAACAAACAATTCTTCAGGAATGACAAGGTCGAATGATAACTTGCCAAACAATGCTCCACTTAAATAAAAGTGTAGTGCGAGCAAACATGGATTATAAATCCACCGACTATAGGCAGATTCACGTTTGTACTCGGTTTGGCCAGTCAGGCGATTTCAAGTTGGTAAGGGATCCCATCTAGGAAGCATCTTATAATAACAATCCTTCGGAAAACCCATATACCTTTCCAACACTTTCCTTGTTAACTTATGCTCTTTCCCACAGTGGCGATAGACTAAGAAGTTCTTCCTTTCATTTTTCCAAACCAGTGTGAAATTAAGTATCCTTAGGTAATACAAAATTCTTTCATATACACCGAGGTTGGTGAAGATGTTACTATGAATAGTATAGGAACTCTTAAACTCTGCCACCCTTATGACTTCATAATGATCCCCTTCTTCTCTAGAGTGGATCGAGAAAGGAGCTTCATACCATTCCTGGAGATTTATAGGTGGAACCAGGTTGGATTTGTTTGTGATAACCATTGTGAATGAAAGAAAGGAAGTAATTTCGGATGCGGAAAAGTTTTGTTCTTTGAAAGGTAGAAAATCAGATTTAAGAGGTAAGAATTTATGATCACCCCCATGTTAACTTTATAGGGGTTAGTGGAATATCTGTCGAATAACTGTAAAATTGCAGCAGTTATCACACTAGTCGTGATCGTGAGTATATATCACGATCGTTACTTATAGAATTTGAGAAACAGAAAGTTTTATGATGGAAATAGCAAGCACGAAAGGGAGTCACGAATGCAAATAGGAAAAATAGAAGAAAAAATCTTCCATTTATTGAGAATTCAGACGTAATAATATGATGTATCACCTCCAAGACTTGATAATCTATACAGTTTAAGAAATAATAAATAAAGATAATATAAAAATGTACCATATCTCCTAATCTTTAAAACACACTTGCCTTCACCGGTAACAGCGCCCAAAACTTGATCGCAAGGTTTTGACTCTATTTATCTGAGGGCTTATATTCTGTAATAAAGCCAAAAACCTTGTTCCCCACCTTTCTACTGATAAGATAAAAGTTCAAAATATGAATAGGTGTTGTCAATACCGCTTATCAAAATAGAAAAATGGTAACCACTGCAAGTTTACAATTTCGATGTAGTTTTAAAAGATATCGATCCCACGGGGAAGGAACCAATTCTAAAGACCAACAAGAGTTACAGGGTAAACAAAAATAGTGAATTTTTATTGGAGGATTGGATTGGTGAATAGATGAATGTACAGATGTATGAACAGACTAGAAAAGATGCAAATTATATAGATGTTCACAAACACTTATCAGTTAACACAAGGGGATATTTTTATAACACAAATATGTACCAAGTGTACCACGTATGCTCAATTTGGATTTTGGCAAGACATGTATAGTCGAGGTAAAAACAACGGAGATTTTGAAGTTCTTATTTATAAAAATGGTTCATTTTTATTTTCAACTATGTTGGTCATTTTTATTAGTGAAAATGCCACATGTTATATTGTTGGGTTGGCTATCCAGGAACTTGAGTTCCCTTCATGGGGGTGACCTAAAACAATATTTAGAAACATAAATCTAAACCGAACATGCTTAACATAGCCATTGTTCAGGTTAACAACGGTAACGAAGTCATCCATATCGTTATCGACTTCCTTGTAAAGGGTGATATCGATATGGATGGCCTGAAGCACTTCCGTTGCTATTTCAAACCTTAATCAACATGTTAATAAATTAACAAATCGTATATAAATCCTAAATAATTACAATTTAGAAGTTTGTTACTCAGAAGGGTCTCAATGGGTTTTTCTGGGTCTAAACGATTTGAAACGGGGCAAAACGAAGCTAATCTGCATTCTGCCAATGCAATGTCATTACGAAATCATAATGATGTTTTTAACGATAGTGTGATGTCAATAATGACATTAGTGGTATCATTAACGACATCGACATTCCAGACCTGCAGAAAACACACAGGCTAAATGAAAATCTGAAACTTTAAATGATCAAAACTTTTGCTATACTTAACAGATTCGGATAATCTTTATTATTTCGAAAAGCTTAAGATGTGTAGAATATGTTTATATAAACAAAATACTAGAAAATGTTTGAAATAATACTGAAATTCCCATAAAAATGTTTGGTGCGTAAAAATGGAACTAATCAAACAGAAAATGAAACTTCAAAAAGGAAAGCATATAAATGTAAGCACAAACTCTAGGAACTTAGAGGCTTACCCCATAGTCATGAATCCACTTTCTTTAAGGACCATGAAGTCCTCCAAGAAGCTTTCCTTGTTTCTTTTTGGTTGGATTTAGTTGTTGGTTGGTGATTTATTGAAAATCTTTGGAAGGGATCTATTCCTTGAAAAAGTAGATGTTTTAGAAGGTGTAGTAACCTTCAAGTGAATGATAAAGCTGTTTTAGACTCTCCATTCTAGTCTAAACCTCAAGCATTGCCTAAGTAATCTCTATACCTTAAAAGATGAACTAAACGTCAAAATTTCTTAAGAGATGAACAAGTGGACCCTTGTGATCCAAGTTCATGCCCTTTTCATGAACTTAAATTAACTAACCTGAAATCTCAAGTGCTGATGATCAAAGTTTGATGTTTTGCTCAAGAACACTCATGAAAATATGAAGAAATGCTCCCTAATGCTCTCTAAATCTTTTTCCCTCATTCTTTCCAATGTTATGACCAAGATTCAATCCCCCCCTCTCTGAAACATTCAACCCTCTCTTTATGAGCTCTTTTCAATCCAAAGTCAACTCTTTCTAGCTTAGGCCATACTTGCACTTTTGGATTTTTTCACTTTAATCACTTATCCCATGTGCAGATGAGTGTGTGAAATTCTAGGTAAGGTGTCTGAGATTGTGTTTCAATCAAAGATGTCCGAGCATGTGGGAGGGTGTGGGCTTTTGGACTGAAAATTATAGAAAGTGCAATTTTGGTTCTACTGTAACTACGATATTGAGGCCATGTCATTAACGACATGGCACTTCAGGCTGGGCTTTTTTATTTGAACTGGATTGTAATAAAGGGGAAGGCCCAATAAAACAAAGTAGATTTTCTCCAAACAATTTCAGGACCCTGCAAGATGTAGAAATCTAACAAAGGGAAAAAATTACAACTTCATCATCGAACTCGTGAGTCTGGAGTGAAATCCCGTGCTCACACTATGACTAGGGATATTTAGACTTTTCCATAATAACACGTGTATGGAGTTCTCACCCCACATAGCTCCCACTATGTCCATGCACTTTTACGCTATGAAATAGTTACTGACTTTGTTTTTTTATATCAATGAATATACATACATAATAGTACATATGATACCAACAAGATATAAAAATAAAGAAGATCATTGATATATAATAAAGGTGCCTTATTATTGATAAACAATAATCCAAAAATATTTGTACATTAATGACTAATAAAGATATATCTCCCTAATTACCTCTAAGGCATATATTATGTCTAACAGCATGAGTAACTTTTTCTCGTGTATTTAGCATTGATAACATGACTTAACATAAGTCCCCGCATCTAAATTCACGGTTTCCTAGTAGAAACCCACAAGTTTAGCTCTTCTTACTAGGGTAGAGGCCGCTTGGTGGGAACCACAATCCCCTTCATGCAGCTCCTTCAAAATTGACGCCCCCACATGGGCTGTGGCACACTTTTTCCAAGCATCTGTGTGCGACTTTTTGTGGAGCTCTCCGTTTATCAAGAAAAACCACATAGCCTTTCTTGATGTCTTGGTTGCTTCAATCTTATCCTCTGGTAATTTATTACTGGCCAAGTAGTCATTTATTGACTGCATCCAACCTAGGTTTTGTATTTTCAATCAACAAACTTGTGTTGTGTTTTTCATTATTTGGCTGATTGATTACTTCATATGGACATCTTAATGATTTCCATTCTTCACTACTGGAGGCCACCTTGGCCAATTCATCTGCCTTCTCATTATCCTTTCTAAGAATGTGTTCAAATTTCCAAGAAGTTCTTTTTTATTCTAGCTTCTCCATTAGGCTTCGTACTTTGGCTAAGTATTTAGCCATTTTTGCATCTTTCATCTCGAAATTTTTATTGATATGATTAGCCACTAATCTGGAATCACTTTTAAGCAGCAGCTTGTTAAGTGCTATCTTGCAGGCTAGCTCTAGCCCCTTGATTACTGCCTCGTACTAACATTTGTCACAGGAAAAGCCAACTTGGCTGCATAAGAAAATCTAATCCTTCTAGGACCTCTGATGTAAACACCAACATCTGCTCCCTCCTCAGAGGAGGCTCCATCTACACGAAACTCTCATTCTTCTTTATTAATTCCTTTGTCCGGATCAAGTCCCTGTAAACTCAACTATGAAATCTGCTAAGATTTGAACCTTAGTTGCACTTTTTCTCTCAAATCATTTATCAAACTCTCCTAGGTGGATTTCCCACTCTACCAATCTTCCCAATGTTTCAGGCCATTGAAGTACTTTTTTCATAAGGAAACTTGTCCTCACCACTACCATGTGAGCTTGAAAGTACAACCTCAATCGAGTTCATGTTGATATCAGAGCTAGAGCGAGCTTTTTTATCCTTAACTATCTCAGCTCGACATTTTTAAGAACCTTATTAGTGTAATATATTGGAAATTGACCTTGGTCATCTTTTTTTATTATGACAAACCCAACTACCTCGTTTGTGGAAGCTAAGTACATGTACAAAATTTCATCCGCTTGGGGCCTATTGAGGAGTGCAAGATTTCCCAAAAATGTCTTTAGCTCTTTAAAAGCTTGTTGGTAGGATTAATCCCACTTGAAATCCTTGTCCTTCTTGATAGCTTTGTAGAAGGGCATGCATCTTTTCACTAAAAAAGATATGAATCTTCCCAAATCTTTGACTCTACCATTTGGCTCCAATGAGCGGATGCACGAAATACGATGGCCCGAGAGCGCATTAGGATGAGAGGCGCAGTCCCTGGGATATTTTTGTGAAAATAAAATACCAGGTCAAGGACCCGAAAGGTTTGAAAGAGAAAACAAAATCGATTTAGATCTGTCAAAAACCCAAAATTGCTGTCTCTTAGTGTAGAGTCACCACCTGGATTAGATCTTCCAAGAATCAAAGTTCTGTGAGACTTAACGTCTGGGGAACGAACCCAACAAGACACAGAGATTCGGGTTCAGGATAAGTTGCTTACTTCTTATTGGATCACACTAAATTACATCTACAGAAAACTGTATTTCTTAACTATGTATAATCGAACTTATGTCATTTTTTAGTTTGTAATGTATGATTTTACGCGCATGCGGAAAGCAGTAAATCCATATATAAAGCAATAAGTAAATGAGGAAAAATAAAGATTACAAATTACAAAACCTCAAACCGCCCGCCTAATCTATTAATTACATTTCTTCAAAATATTTGCAATAACCAAAGAAAAATAAAATCCTAGGCATACATCTAACCTAATCTACCTGCATCTACAAAGGTTAGCACAAGATATAACACAACATGAATATTTACATGTATGTTTGATTTGATTTTGACGAGGCCCGTGTGGCCTAATTAAAACATCGAATATTGAAATTCTTGTTTTAGGAGAAAAACAATTCATTTTATTCACAAATATGTTGCTCATTTTTATTTAATGAAAATGACCGCATGGTAAAGGGAGAGGTCTATTATCCTGGAATAATTTAATTCCCTTCGTAGGGGTATTCAAACATGTATTTAGTTACAAAGGTCTAGCAATTACAATTAAATAAATTAAAAGAATAGGTAAAACATAGAAGAAGCTACATAATAAAGTAAATAAAATAAAAGGAATTAATAAAATAAAATTTAAAGAATAAAAGAAATAAAATATACATGAAAAAACAACTCTAGGAACTCAGAGGCTTACCCTTTCGGTGCGAATCCACTTCAAAGTATCCGTTTGATCTCCAGGAGCGTTCCTCATTCGTTTTTAGATTTGATTGTTGTGTGAAAAGATGTTGTTTTTATCCAAAAAATATTCAAACTCTTAAATTTGTTTTTGGTCTGAGAATATCTGAGCATTTTTTTAACAAAAAAAGAAAGAAAATTGATTAAAAAAATTTAAATCCAGAATCCAAACTTGTTTTGAACCCGAATATAATCAAAAGAATTTTAAAAAGAAAGATGAAAAAACGTCAGAATTATTTCCTTCAGAAAATATTTTTCAGTAAAAGTTCCCTTCATTTTGTCGAGAGAGAAATATTTTTTTCTAAAATTTTTCGGTCACTTTCTACTAAAAATTTTTCGAAACACGCGAGGCCAATGCTATTACCTTTTCTAAATTAATTTTTATTTAATTTTATGTATTTATATATATACATGTATTTTTATACACATTTATTTTCTCGTTTTCTCTTCTTATATATATATATATATATATATATATATATATATATATATATATA
>CATIWQ010133153.1:0-13160 GCA_949673415.1 Euphorbia schlechtendalii | reverse complement strand
TATATATACATATACACACACACACAAATATATATATATATATATATATATATAGGGAAACTTAAGAGATTTAAGGATCGATGGAGTTTAACCCCTCAATTTCATATTCATGAATGAAATCTAGCTTAACTACTTCCTGGTTGTAAGCATCAAATCAAATCAAGTTTCATGCAAATATCTTCATCCATAGGATATTTATCAGCTTTACCCATGTTAAACTCTACAGTATCATCATCTATCCTTAATTTAATTTTGCCTTCCGAAACATCGATCAATGCTTTGCCAGTATGCATGAAAGGTCTTCCTAAGATTATAGGACACTTCTCATCATATGCAAAATCTAGCACAACAAAGTTAGTTGGAAAAAAAAAATTTATCCACTTTAACTAGTACATCTTCAATTATGCCATAAGGATGTTTAATAGACTGGTCTGCTAACTGTAAAACCATATTTGTCCTTTTAACTTCACTATCAAATTTCAATTCTTTAAGGATTGATAAAGGGATTAGATTTATACTCGCCCCAAGATCACATAAACATTTTGGAAAAGAAATGTTTCCAAGTTTACAGGGGATAATGAAACTCCCTGGATCTTTCAGTTTAGTGGGCATTGTAGAAGTTATTATTTTACTACAATCTTCAGTTAAAGATACCTTTGATATTCCTTTTAAACTACGTTTACGAGATAAAAGTTCTTTGATAAACTTACCATAGTTAGGAATCTGAGTAATGGCTTCAATAAATGAAAGATTGATTTCCAGACCTTTAAGTTTGTTGATGAAATCGATAAATTGTTTATCCTCATTCTTCTTCTTCATCCTACTAGGATATGGTGGTTGAGGGGGATTAACCTTTCCAAATTTAGGTTGTTTATCCACTCCTGCATTTTCATCAAATTTACTCGGATATTCATCCGGTACTTCAATAACATCATTATTAGCAAACATACTCGAAGGATTTGGTTGATCTAACAATTTACCGCTACGAAGGGCTATGGCATATACATTTTTTTAGGATTTCCTTCTATACTAGTAGGTTGATGACCTTTTCCTCGGATTGGAATAGAATTCGCTAATTGACCAATTTTTATTTCCAAATTATGAATAGAAGATGATTGATTTTTAAACATTTGATCCATCTTATTTTCTAACTTTCTGTAACATTCATCCGACTCTAATTGCTTAATACAAACTCCCTCTAGAAACTTGTCTATTTTACTAGTTAAATGCCCTATTCTATCAGTACTCTGATAGTTCTTCTATTGATTATCACCATACTTCCAATTAGAATTTCTATAGTTACTTCCATTATTATTGTAAGAATTCCCTTGACTTTGAATATAACTTAATTGCTCCCCTACAGATGGGTTAAAGTTACACTCAAAAGCAATATGTCTAATTTTACCACAATTTTCACATGTCAAAGGGTTATTTTTACTTACATGCATATTATATATCTTATTAGATAAAGCAGATATTTGTGTTTGCATAATAGAAATAGAATCTAATTCATGGACCTTTTTAACTGAATTAGAAGATGAAGATGCAGCATGTGAGTGAGTAGGATTAGTAATACTTACTTGTGCTCCCTCCACTGGCCACATACTATTGTTGCTTGCCATATCTTCCAAAAGTTCAAAAGCTTCTTGACTATTTTTCTTCATAAGAGTTCCCGCAGCCATAGCATCAATTGTTCCTCTTGTTGCGTGATTTATTCCATTTTAGAAAGTTTGCAGAATAACGTTCTGAGGTAAGCCATGATGAAGACAAAATCATTGAAGTTCCTTATAACGTTCCCAGGCTTCGTATAAGGATTCACTATCTTTCTGGGTAAAGGAAGTGATTTCTTTAATGAGTCTTGCGGTTTTTGCTAAAGGGAAATATTTAGTCAGAAAGGTTTGGGCTAATTGGTTCCAGGTACTGATTGAATTTGGGGGTAAAGAATTCAACCAAACTTTCGCTTTAACACGGAGTGTAAAGGGGAATAAGTGAAGTTTAACTGCTTCTTCAAGGACATTGAGCATTCTGAAAGTATCACAGACTTCTAAAAAAATTGCAATGTGGGAATTTGGATTTTCATTGGGTAGACCATAGTATTGCACATTGTTGCTAATCATTTGAAGTAATGCTGGTTTTATTTCAAACTGATGTGCATTAATTGGCGGTCTAACAATTCCTTGATTGTTACCATTGATGGTTGGGATAACATAATCCATAAGCCTTGGTTGAGGTGGATCTTCATCTTGATTCGGATCAGGATTAGGATTTGGGTTTTCAACCTGAGCCATCCTTCTCTCTTGTCTCTTATAATTTTATTTCCTTGACCTACCAAATCATTCTATTTCTGATTCGAAAGATGCTAAACTTTCTCCCGAACTACGCGTACTTGGCATGCTCCCGCTAGAAAGAAAACTCAATGAATAAGCAAGAAAAATATGCTAATAACAAAATAGCAAACTAATATTAAGGTAAATCTAAATAAAATATAAAAATATGCTTAATCTCTAGAATACAATTATCTTTCCCAACGATAACTTTAAAATGCATTTACCTTCCCCGGCAACGGCGCCAAAAAACTTGTTCACCACTTTTCTACTGATAAGTTTAATAACTTAATCACAAGACTTGGCTACACTTGTTTTGAAAGATTTATACCAATAATAATGCCAAAAACTTGTTCACATAAACTGTAGGTGTTGTCAATACCTCTTATCACATAGAAAAATGATGATAACTGTAAGTATACAGTTGCGATGTAGTTTTAAAAGATATCAAACCCACAGGAAAGGAGTTTGGTTTAAAGATAAACTAGGGAAGAATAAAAATAAAAATAGATTAGAGATTTTTATGGATAGGAAGATTAGAATGAAAAGTTGAGTAAATAGAGATGTGATAGATTAGAGACTCTAAATAAATAGATTTTTCACTATGAACAAGTATAGCAGAGAAAATATGCAAGATCAATAAAGATGTTACGCACACTAGACAAATCTAACAAACCAGTTCAACACACTTAGATGTTCAATAATTCTTCGCAGAGCAACACATGAAATAACTTTTCTAAACCTAGCGCAAACGAGATAAGACTGTTATATAATCCTGGACAACATCAATACTATGCTCAGTACGGGTCGCTCTCATAAAGCCACATTTAGCAAGTTACCATTCCAAAAATGTTGGCTCACTAAACAGCATTATATCACAAATCCAATGATTATACACGATATTGTTAACCCCGAAACTACTCTTAAAATTAACGCCAACACATATAACTTGATTAACATAAAAGACTTAGCACGAAATACGCATTATGACACATAGACATATCATAAACTTTGAAATAAAAAGTATAAGTAGAAAGAAAAGCAAAGTTGTGAGGTATGCAAGTGAAAGCTAAAGTTGATCAAACCGTATCCACTCTTTAATGGGAGTCGTCAATTCTCGCAATTCCTACATCTGCTTTGAATTCGGTCTTGGCCAATACAGAACCTCCGCTAGGATGCTATTCTTTGCGAATATCGAACAAATGAATATTGAAGAACCGAAAACTTTTATTGATAAGTGATTTGCAAATACACTTATACAACAATCACTCGAGAATGTAGAGAAATCTAGTTATCAAAACAAGGATTGAATCACTTAAACATTTTCTCGCTAACACTTAAGAACGCAGTGAATCTAACTATACACACACTATACGTAACCCTTTTTTCTCTGCACTTCCTTTATTGCACTGAAGGCATACCACACGAAATTGGTTGGTATTGGAGCCCTATTTATAGAATTTGAAGGGTTGTGTCTATCCAAACGAAGAGTCACATCCATTGGTGAAAGATTGCATCTCTTCAATGTGATTGGTTGAGAGGCTTTGATTCAATCCACAATGGATAGGCACCTTTTCATGATTGTTTGACTCCTGATAAGTGTCTTTTCGTTGGTAGTAAATGGCGGTTGATAGCGGTTGATCATGCTTATCTGGCGGTTGGTAGTTCAGAAGATAATACCAGAAAACTATCCAAGTCGCGACCGCGATATACAAGTCACGAGCGTGAATCTTCCTTTGATAGATTTCTATTCTGAAGTGACCAGGTCGCGACCGCGAATGATTGTCGTGATCCTGAATGGAGTTTTCTTCAGAAATTTCCTTGCAACCTAACCGATCTTCGACAGCTTCGATCCTAAGCCCAATTTTTAAGTTCCACGCATCTTTTTGCACCTTTTTCACTCTTTTTTCATAGAATTCCACATTTGATCATTTTACTTCCAAGATTTACCTAGTATTTGCATTTGCATAAAAAACAACTACATACCACGTGAAATCTTTTATATGAAGTATAAAAATGACTCAAACTATAGTGTTTATTGTGTGAATTTATTATGATAATAAGTGTAATTATACACTTATCACCCCACTATCGCAGGTCAAGTCAACAATATATCCATGGTTGGAAACCATCCATTTGCAACTCTTACAATTGCTAATCTATTTGAGTTCTGTTCGCCACTTTTCTACTGATAAGTTTAATAGTTTGTTCACAAGATTCGACTATATATCAATGGTACCAAAAACTTATTCACAAAAAATATAGGTGTTGTCAGTACCTCTTATCAAATAGAAAAATGATGATAACTGCAAGTATACAGTTGCGATGTAGTTTTAAAAGATATTGATCCCACAGGGAAGGGCTAGCTTTAAAGATCAACAAAGAAGATAAAATAAGAAAAATAAAATATAATGAAGTAAAGGTGAGGAAAGAATGGTTAAAATGAAAAATGAGTAAATATAAGTATGAAAGATTAGAGAATCTAAATATATAGATTTTCCCTACGAAATAAGGATGGCGGAGAAAGAATGCAAGTTCAACAAAGTTGTTATGATTTACTAAACTAATTAATCTAACAGACGTCTCCTCTTCCCGATGCAATTCAACTATTTCATTTATTTCAAAATTTAAAACTTTCCGGCTTCCCTAGTTTTCCTATAAAACCAGATTTTACTTTTATCGTTTCCACTTTACAAATCCTCAACTTCTCTCTACTAAAGGTTATTTCTGTCGATCATCAAAAGTTCCGATCTACTTTTCTGGTGAATCTCTTTAGTTGTTCTTGTTTCCAATTCTATCAAAATGTCTACCATTTCCATTTCGAGTTCTTCTTCTTCTAGCAATGATATCCATGTCGTTTCCCCCTCAATTGAAATTATCTAACCAATTCCCATCGTTCCGAATACTACCCTCCACCATCAATTTGTGCTTGTTGGATCCCAAGGTCCGCGTCTCACAACAAGGTAAGCCGAGGCTTCCGACACTACTCTACTTTTCACCGCTACCCCCTCCTTCTCGCTTCCTCGGAACTTGAAAAGATCCTAAATTTGCAAAGACCTACCCCCAGTTCCTATTACCATGGAGGTTTAAAGGCTTGGGCCTGCTACCAATAGACCTAAAAATTCTGATGTCCCTACAGAGGATGACATTATGGTTCGATCTACCATATCTATTGATGAAGTAGTGCATTACATCAAGATGTTGACTAACTACCTGGCGTTCTCGGCTCTATTCCTGGGGTTACCGGTACAATCAATAATCTTCCTAAAAGAACCTTTTGTATTCATACATCGTTGATCGGATGGGGTTTCCATCTTCTAACCGGCCATGCCTTTGCCTCAATTTTTAGAGATTTCAACATTTCCCTTGGAACTTCTACTTTTAAACAAGCTCTACATCGACATGAGGATATGGTTGGATGTGGTCATTTTTCGAATATTTTTTCACCCGTCCAGTCTGGGAAGGTGATTTATCATACTTTGCTTTGAAATCTTGCTGGCTGAAGCTACCTTAGTTGTTGAAAAATAAGGGGTCGATCAAGATGGTGAAGGAAAAATGGTTTTGGGTCCACTTAGACGATGCAATGAGACCGATCCTAAGGCCGTGATTCCTAAGGATCGATTCCCCTTTCCCACTATGTGGAATAAAGTGCATGGGAACCCCGTCTCTTGGAAAGACGATGTGTGCTTAATAGAGATGTCCTTTTTTACTTCCTTCAATTTATGCAAGTTCAATTAATTAACTGGATCGAAGCTGTCCAGCTTCTTTACTACCAACAATATCGCTACCCAGTGATGTCCCCTAATGTAGTTGAACTTGTTGAAGTTATCAGAGCTAAAATTAAATGTTAGTTTTTTTATTAGTCATTTATTCCTTTTTCACTTCTTCCCTTTTGTTTCTTGTAGGTATGTCTATTCTCATTTCATTCCATGACCTCTTGGCAGCTATATCAAAGAAGAGGGGCAAGAAGAAGAGGATGACCTTGCTAGCAGGGGTAACAACTAAAGTCCTTGAGCGCTCTCTATCCTTAGGGAGCTTGGCTTGGGAAGTTGATGACTATTTTTCGAGGAGAGCGATGGAGCAATAATGGTTATTCCTTCCATTGATGAAGTCATACCAACGGAGGATTTCTTGACGGTTAGGAGGATGTTGCTGTGAAGGGTATCTTGAAACACACAGATGGGGTGGATATTGAGGAACTTTTTCGGCCACCTTCTCCTCCAAGATGCCAACATTCAAAAGGGAAGGAACCTATGTTCCCTATGATTGATGTTAAAGGTTAAGTTATGGTTCCTGTTGTAACCGAGCCTGTGACGCTCAGTTATATCAAGCGAAAAACCAAGCTTGCTATTGTTTAAGGTATGCATCTACAAAACTGAGCCTGTGACACTTTTTTTTATTCCTTATCACTCAAACTTATACAGGCACTTTCTTTCGGGCTTGACCCTGAGACAAAGATTGATGACGATCTTATTGTCAATCATTTTGCTAGCCTCATCCAAATTCCTTTTAAGACGGTTTCGGTGCAAAAAAACCCAGCAGAAAAGATAACTTTGGGCCACCATGCTCACCTTCTCCAAGTAAATTACCTTCGTTTGTTTTCATTATCTTTTTTGTAACCCTGTTTTTATTCCTCATTAATTATGATTTCTTCGTATGTCTCAGGCTTTTTCTCATTCGGTATATTTGGATGAGAAGTTGAAAGCCCAAGGTTCCAAGATTAAGGAACTCCGGTTGGAGAAGGACCTTGTGTTGGCCAATAAGGCACTTTCTACTTCCAAAGCCAAAGCTGAGGAGGAGCTGAAAGACATCAAATCTGTAGCTGAGGAAAAGGAGTCTCTTGCTGAGGCTAAGAAGAAGCAGGAAGATGAGTTGGTTAAAGTGGCTGAGGATCATAAGGCCGAGGTTGATAAGGTGAAGGCAAAAATGGCCAACCTGGTAGAGAAACATGAAACTACCCTTGCTGCCAAAGAACTTGAGAAGAAAGAGGCCTGTGAGAGGGCGGATCTTTTGCAAAAGGACTTGGAAAAAGTGCCAAAAATGCCAACATAATGGTTGCGGAGATAAGATCAAATCCTATCTCCAACTTAGGTGTTGGGCTTTAAAGCACCACTTCCAGAAGAATGATGTTGGCTTGGCCAATCGTTTGGAATAAGTATAAACTTCCATATTAACATCCTGCGCAAGGCTCAGAAACTTTTTCCTTCTACTAACCTAGATGAATTAACCCTAGTTCCTGAACCCAATCCTAATGATCCGCTCAGCTTTTGGCCCGACAACCAAAGAATCTTCAAAAGGCTAGAAGAACCTGAGGTTGAGGAAGGTGGAGGAGATGAGGGTGAAGACGATGAGGAAGAGGACGAAGTTGAAGAATCTGTTCATTCCTATCATTCCTAGACAACCTCAATCTTGTTTGAAATGAAAGATGAGGACGACAATGTCTCTTCTCTTCCTAACCACCCTTACTAATGAAAAACTATTTCTTCTGTCTTCTTATGTTATTTTGCTAACTTATATTATTTCACCAGGGTTAATTATAACTTGCTCTTATGAATCACTTAAAAAATTATTCATTTTCCGAGGTTAATTATAACTTGCTCTTACGAATCACTTAAAAATTACTCATTCACCGGGGTTAATTATAACTCGTTCTTATGAATCATTTAAAAAATATTTTCATTTATCGAGGTTAATTATAACTTGCTCTTATGAATCACTTTAAAAACTATTCATTCTCCAGGGTGAATTATAACTCGCTCTTATGAATCACTTAAAAACTTATTCATTCTCCAGGGTTAATTATAAATAGCTCTTATATATCACTTAAAAAATTATTTGTTCTCCGGGGTTAATTATAACTCATTCTTATGAATCACTTACAAAATATATTCATTCACTGGGGTTAATTATAACTCGCTCTTATGTGAATAACTTTTTTGATATCTTCAAATATAAAATATCGGGATAATCTGTTTATACCGAAGAGCAGAATAATATGGAATAAAGTTTAAAAAAATGAACTCTAATAAATGACACTGCTGTTAAAGCACTTGAAATAAACATAAAATACTAATCTATATAGACAACAATAAATGCTTGCAATCTGCTCCCCTTCATAAAATTTTCGTAGGGCCATTGCATTCCATGATCGTGGTAAGACTCGTCCATCCATGTTTTAGATCTTGTATGAATTGAGGCTTACTTTTTTGAGTGACCTTAAAAGGCCCTTCTCAATTGATTCCAAACTTTCCCTGTCCCGCTCTTGTTCTTGAGGCTTCAATGTTTTGGAGTACTAACTCTCCTACTTGAAAAGATCTTTGCTAGACTGATTTGTTGAAGACCATGGCGATGACCACAAAGGTATCCAAAAATTGTGCCCTAATTGGGTTAAATAACCAAATCATTCATTAGGTAGCTACATATAGTAGTTATTTTCATTTTATTAGGGTATGTCACACCGCTTACCCAAAATATTTTTGACCTCCTCATTCCATGAGACCTAGTCATAGTACAAAACCTCAAACCATTGACCTATTACCACACAGGTAACTTAGTCCTCTCACTTACACATGATTGTACAAATCTCAAATCCAACCCCCGTTGTTGGATTTTCATTTCCACATGTTTTCATCTTTACCTAACAACTAACCTGTTTGTTTCAAATGGATTGACATACATGTTATTTCACATTATGGCATGATAACCCTTTGTAAATGCAGCCATAACATTAAACATCTCACTCATTTCCCGCATCATGAATCATATCACGAATCTTACATGCACTGTCTAATATTCTGCTCGTGTATGAAAGGGGCTTGGAAGAGGCCTACTCGTTGCTTGGTCCGCGTTTCCCCAATTGTAGCCAATCTGGAGGGGGTTCAGTATACTGACTCAAGTGAGGACTTGGGTTCAAACTCAGATTCAGTTCAACGCACTGTTATGGCCAATCCATGAGAAGAAGGAGTGGGAGAGGATCACCCTGTCCTTACGGGACAAAATTCTCAACAGTCATCGGTGAGCGCTAAGATTGCAGCTGCCTTAAATGCCTTTGCCAAAAGCGAACAGCTAGCATCGCTCATTCTCCAACACGTCGGGAGGGCCCAGAATGCAATGTCCAACCCAGAGGTCACCCTCAACAACGTCAATCCAACAGGGGGACATCCTACCTCTCATGCAGTATCCTCAACTCCTACTACCATTTATCAGTTCAGGGCAGGACAAAGTCAGCTGAACCAGGCTCAGATTGGGCAGCTAGGATATAACTTTGCCAATCCTTCACAATTCTTCCCTGGACAGACTATCCAACCAGTATTCGCACCAGGGCCTTTCTATCAAGGAATGACCCAACACCCTGTTCATAACTAGAGTACATCGGTAACCTCATAATTCGAGGCACCTCAACTGCCCCATTTTACGGCATATCCACAGGGGCAATATAGTTATTATCCAAGCACAGGGAATGCCATCCTCCAATATCTAGGAATGGTGGAACTATGGCAACAGTTCTTGGCCATTCACGGTGGTCACCTAAGGAACATTTACCTTGCACAACGGATAATCGGGGATGAAGACAGCTTACCCTCAAACTTCGCAATGCCGCAGTTTGAGAAGTAAATAGGATCTGGTGACCCATGCGCTCACTTGACGCATAATCAGACTGTGATGAGAGCATTGAGGGTCAGCGATCGAATGATGGCTAAGCTCTTCATCGTCACCTTAGGCCACCCAGTCAACGAATGGTACAGCCACCTTCCGCTACATTTAGCCACCGATTGGAATAGCCTCGCTCAAGCTATGCTGGGGAATTATGGTTTCAACTCTCAAATGGAAACCACAATGCAACATCTAGAGGACATAAGGCAAAGGTAGGGTGAGAACTTCAAATCTCACTATACATATTGGATGGCTACACAAGTTAGGCTACAAACTCGTTTGACCCTAGTGGAGATGATAACAAAGCTACTGGACGGTGCACTGCCACCGTATAAGAACAAATTCAGATCGAATAGCTTCTCCAGCTATCAAGAAGTGTTTGAGAGGGTTGAGCGGATGGACCATTTTGAATCCATAGATACATCAGAGGGGTACTAACCCATGAAAGATGATGATGTAATAAATTAGCTTTTTGCTACTTTGCCTAAGGGGTTTTCGAATTATTTATGAATAAATTAAACTTTGTTTATTTGCTTGATACTCTATCAATGATATCACGCATTCTCATAAACATATACATATTGTTTTTAGCACATGTAACACATCATTTTATGAAATTAATTTGGGTATAAATGGATTCCCCATAATAAATTCAAATGATTTGACTCTTAAGAGAAAGTAAGAAACAAATACATGTACTTAGGCAAATACGTGATAGCAATCGCCTCATCATACAAGGATGAAAGACCAATGGAAAGATCTCCAAGACAGAAACTTCCACTGACTCATGCAAAAATCAAAAGGATCGGAGCTAGAATAAGGCCAAAATGTCAACCAAGCAAGTTGGGACCAAATAACTGGCGCAATGTCATAAAGAAGGAGTCAGATAGTTGAACATGTCAACGACTCCTTCACAACTCCATTCATAAGACCAAACAACAGGTGCAATGACACAAAGAAGGAGTCAGATTGTTGAACACATCAACAACTCCATCACAACCATTCATGAGACCAAACAACTGGTGCAATGCCACAAAGAAAGAGTCAGATCATTGAACACGTGACAACTCCATCACCACCGGTGCAATGCCACAAAGAAGGAGTCAGATCATTGCATACGTTAACAACTCCATTCATAAGACCAAACAACCGGCGCAATGCCATAAAGAAGGAGTCGGATTATTGAAGACGTCAACAACTCCATCACATGGATCACCATCATTCATGGGATAATCAAACAAGGGTCAATAATAAAGATAAAAAGGAGTCAGATCGTTGAACATGTCAACAGTTCCTTCACATGGCTTGCTACTATTTATGGGGTAATCATCGTAAGAAACACTGATTATCAGGACTCATCATCACATACACCTTAAGCCAGCAAAGAGGTGAGCCCAACCAATAGGTCAAAAATGCTGAACGAGACAACAAATGAAGTTGTGGATATTGACGACAACTGATCTACCAAATCAACCAAGTCTTACACAATTGCTATCAAGAATAGGTGAAAGAAATAAATCCATAAAAAGCCATACGAACAAAAAATAAATTTGTATTTAGCCTGTCAATTAACACTCGGTTAGTTGAACAAAAATTAGGGCCTATTTTCAAAACTCAAAAAGAATAGTCCGCTGAGATGAAAACCCGAAAAGGGCGGCTTAGGCAAAACTTAGGACATCGAGAGAACAACATTGGTTAGAAAACTTGAAAGAGCTAATTGATGGCAGGAGTCAAATCATTTGAAACATTTATACCCCTGTTAAGTTCATCAATGAATTGTCATTTTTGCTGAATCTTTATGCATATGCTTATCTTGATTGCTTGCATGCCAATGGTAGAATGTTGCAAGTAAACATCCAAAAAATTAATAAAGAATAAAATAAAGAAAAAATGATTCTGCTAGATTGAAAACCTGAAAGGGTGGTCCAGGAAAAAATTAAGACAAGGTTCGATAGATCAAAAACCCACAAGGGCGATCTATGCAGAAATTAGAACTGACACCAAATTCCTCATCTCCTCCTCGGAACAATACGTAATAACTCTTCAGTCAAATGGCTTCCAATCGATCATCACCAACATAATGCGGGATCAACAACTCATCCAGACTTTCCTCAAACAAGATCCAAGCTTTGAACATGAATCTGATTTAACGAACCCATGGTCATCACTCTGAGGGAGTCACCCATGGTATTCCTTACAAGATAAACCCTTGGGGAAACCGTGCACTAGCACAAGAGAAGGCTCTTCAATGAACGAAGCCGACGATAACTACAACAGATGAACATACATCATATGATAAATATTGTTCATACATAAAATCATGCATACATTACATTCGCATCACGTCATTTACAAGTAAAGATAATGCCAAGCTTGGGCAACACTATCCCGATAAACAAGAACCCCCACCTCCACATGAGGAACCTACAAACAAGACGATGGCTCACTCAAGGTTAAAGTAAACATTGTGACGTCACATAACAACGGAGCAATTTTTGGGACATCCTCAAATTTCTATTAAACTTATTTACTTACCATGTTTTAATTTTTGATTGAAGGGGCACAAATTTTTGCTTCGCATAAACTCAATCAAATAATTAAAACATTCATCATAAAATGTATTAACATTATCTTTTTTCTAGCTTGTCACAGGAAACAAGTCAACAAACTATTAAGAAAATACAAAATACAACCGAAGAAGGAAACGGTTATCTCGACGGTTGAAGAAAGAAACAGTCTCGTTTAGCAACCGAAGAATGAAACGGTTACCAACCACTAAAGGGACGCCGCAGAAAGAAACGGCCAACTCACTCACAAGGAGCATCAAGTACCTAAGAGATCCCGAAGAAAACGGACAAACCTATGAAGACATAGCACCAGAAAGGAAGACCTATGTTATCACCAATTGGGAACAAGAAGTCACCAGCCGCACCGGTCAGGTATATTCTCAATCCCTCCAACTTTTCATGTGATAATACTGGTTATACAACCAGTAATTATCACACGAGGGTCAGCTGTGAGCACCGAATTTTTTACTATCTCGTGCGTTCAATGATGACGGCTTTTCAGGGATATTTATCCATGAATCACATGATTTTTGACCGTTCAATGATCTTCAAATGGGAGTCTTCCTCGTCTCTGAATTTAAAAGAATTTTTCTAATTCAGAAATTAATTATATATA
>CATIWQ010133143.1:0-15821 GCA_949673415.1 Euphorbia schlechtendalii | reverse complement strand
AGATAAGATGGGTGCTAAGTCTAATAGGTGTCTTTTTGGAGGTTACCCTAAGGAGACTATAGGGTATACCTTCTTTGATCCAAAGGAAAAAAGTCCTTGTTTCCATAAATGTTCAATTCCTCTAGAAGGAGCATATACTTGCAAAAGCCTTGAGTTAAGCACTCAAGAACATAAAAAAAACAATCAACTAACTATACCTACACTTGTTACACAAGATAGTGTAAGAATGGAACAGCCTACTATAACACTGACATTGTGTAGGTCAGGCCGAGCTCCAATCGCTCCCGAGTGATACGGGTTTTTCATCACTAATGATAAACATCTCTTCCTTATGGAAGATGATGATCCCAAGACATACAAGGAGGCAATGGAAGGCTTAGAATCTAACAAATGTTTTAAAGCCATGAGTTCGAAGATGGGCTCCATGTACCAAAATCAAGTCTGGAGCTTGATTGATGCTCCAAGTGGGATTAGGTCCATAGGATGAAAGTGGGTTTTTAAGAAGAAAATTGACATGGATGGTAACATAGTTACCTATAAAGCAAGGCTAGTTGCAAAAGGGTATAGTAAAAGAGAAAGCATTGACTATAATGAAACCTTTTCACCTGTGGCTATGCTGAAGTCTATCAAGATACTCCTTTCCATTGCCACTCATTACGATTATGAGATTTGGTAGATTGATGTGAAGATAGCATTCCTTAGCTGGAATCTGGACAAGGATGTGTTTATAGCACAACCCGAGGGTTTTACATCTAAGGATGGCTCAATGGTATGCAAGTTGTAGAAGTCCATTTATGGACTCAAGCAAGAATCGAGGAGTTAGAATATTAGGTTTGATGAGCCAATCCGAGAAATTGGTTTTGTGCCAAATGCTAATAAGCCTTGTGTATATAAGAAGGCTAGTGGGAGTGTGATCCTTTTTTTTGTATTATATATCGATGACATATTACTGATAAGAAACAATATTCCTTTTCTTCAGACAGTTAAGTTATGGTTGTCAAAGAGGTTCTCCATGAAAGACCTTGGAGAAGCAGCTTTTATACTCTGTATGAAGATCTACTAAGATAGATCTAAAAGGCTGCTAGGTATTTCGCAAAGTACATACATAGATAAGGTTTTGGCTAGATTTAACCTTGAGCAATTAAGAAAGGGGTATCTTCCAATATCTCACGAGACTAACCTTTCTAAATCTGAGTGTCCAAGAACACAAGAGGAGAGACTACAAATGAATGGAATACCCTGTGCCTCAGCGATAGGTTCCACAATGTATGTTATGGTATGCACTCATCCTAACGTCTCACATGCTTTGAGTGTCATGAACAGATTTCAATCTAACCTAGGTGAGAAGCACTAGATGGCCGTTAAAACTATCTTTAAGTACTTACATAGGACTAAGGATATGCTTTTAGTGTATGGAGAAGGCGATCTTATTTTGAAGGGATACACAGATGCATGTTTTCAGTCTGACAAGGATGATTATAAGTTTGAGTCTGGGTATGTGTTTATGTTAAACACAGGGGCAGTTGTTTGGAAAAGTTTCAAACATGATACAACTGCTGATTCAACCATAGAATCTGAGTACATAGTTGCTTCAGAAGCTGCTAACCAAGTTGTCTTGCTTAAAGGATTTATTGGTGTTAGTGTGGTGTCTAGCATTGTAAATCTAATAGCAGTCTATTGCGATAACAATGGGGCTATTGCTCAAGCAAAGGAACACTAGTCTCGTTAAAAAATGGACATTTACTTAGAAAATACTATCTCATTCAGGTGATAGAAGAGAAGAAAGATATAGGTTTAGAATACATCTCAAAGGATCATAACCTAGTGGATGGGCTAACTAAGCCATTGACTTAGGTAAAACATGACCAGCATGTTAACAAATATGGCATGAAGCACATGGGTAATTTGCTCTAGTGTAAGTGGGAGATTATTAGACATGATGTATGCCCTAGAGGCAATTAAGGTGATATATCTTTATTAGATATAATGTACAAACAGTTTCGAATCATTATTAATAATAATTAAGACATCTTTGTTGCTTATCAGTGCTTTCAATTTATTTATGTATGTCACTGGTATCATATATGCATAGTATTGAATATGTATATACGCATTGATGAGACAAAGTCCATGACTACTTCATAGCGTAAAAGTGCGAGGAAATAATGGGAGTTATGTGATGTGAGAATTGCACATGCGTATTACTATGAATAGTCTAAATATCCAAAGTCATAGTTTCATTAAGATTGGAAATCAATGGAACGGATAGGCTAGCATGTGTAGGCTTACTCCTTGGATTAGATCCAAGCAGCTGATCTCACGAGCTAAAGGAGGTACCTAGAGTTAACACATGGATGTATTCGGGTAATACATTAGAGACCGCTATAAGATAGACACTCGGAAATAACTATATCCATGTGTTGGTGTCATGTCTTATTACAGTAGCAGTACAAGTATCCTCAGACCTGAGATAATGGTTACCTTGTGTCGGAGTTGCTATACTTTGGGTCATACTTATTCATACCTCGGCGATCAGGATGATACGGGTGATTACGGTTATAATTATCTCATATTGGTAAGACAAGTAGTCAATATGGGATCCATCGCTCCTGATATAGTGATATAGTGGGAGATGTACCTTAAGGCCCCTTGTTGAAGTGACACACTCATAAACCTCTAATGAAAGTATAAGATTAATAAATCGGGTTCTATTCAATCTTTATACATAATTTCCGAGTGATGTTCTTCGTGAACATGTCTAATTCTAGGATAGTTACAACTATTACATGAGCTAACATTGATGAGCGTAATAAACTGGATGGTACTTAACCTGTTGGAAGGAGTGTATTGTATTGGTTACTACTGCAGAACCAAATCAAGTCACAAGCATGTGAGGTTCAAAGTATCGGGGTATCATAAGCCTTTGTTAGAAAGCCCATTTGATCGTCTAGAGCTATCAAGTTCCATATCAGTCTGGAACACTAAGCCTAAAGGAACCTAGATGGGAAGCCAAGTTTAGGTTAACCTCTAGCGGCTCAATACTTTGGGATCCTATAAGGTCATACACTTTGGGTCTTTATCGGACTAAGTAAAGAACCTATTGACTGTGTTTATGCCGAAAAAATCTTATTGTCGAATTCGTTAGAAAAATTATTAATTAGTTTGACTAAATTAATAATTAAAGGGAATAAAGAGAAAATATGAAATAATTACTGGTTAATCAAGACATTAATTAAACATGCAACGTTGCAACATGGAATTTCAAAATTTAAAAGTAAACTAAGGATCTCCTAAGCATGCCATGATTGATATAATCTAGGTTAAAACGTTCTGTAGGTGCTTTTAAGTTTATAAAACTTATAAAAGAAACCTAGCATCTAGGTTTAGAGAATTACAAGTTGATACAGGATTTCTCTATTTAGGTGACAGTGTTCCCTTAGAGCAATTCGGTAGAACTTCATTAGCATGAGCTTTCAAACTAGGAGAGCCTCTATGATTGTTCCACATGGATCTTCACCGACCAAAACCTCATTTAGGAAGAACCCATTAGTAAATAGCAGCTGCTAGACCACTCAAAAACCAACCCAAAAATTAATCGAGAAAGCTCACTTTCGAAAGAGCCTTCAAAAAGAATTCTTCATTTCTTTGGAGAAACTTGTGAGTATCTCTTACAGCGAATGAAGAGAGAGATGTCGAACTTAGAGAGAAAAGTTGACCTGAAGTTCTTTTTGTTTGTGTATGTGTTGTGAATAAAGAGAGGAGCTGGACGCCTATTTTTAGGGAGAAGGGGGAGTGTTAAACTTCTCCTCAATTACTAGGTCGGATGGGAATATTCTCATCCCACCCTTATCAGGATATAGTTGTTTCTGAGTGTATGTCTTATAGCGGTCTCCAATGTATTACCTGAATACATCGATGGGTTAACTCAAAGTACCACCTTCAGCTCATGAGATCGGTTTTTTTTATTTAATACAAGGAGTAAGCCTACATATGCTAGTCTATCCGCAACATTGATGTCCAGTCTCAATAAAATTATGAGTAGGGATATTTTGACTATTCATAGTAACACGTATATGTAGTTCTCACACTACACAGCTCCTACTATGTCCATGCACTTTTACTCTATGAAGTAGTCAAGGACTTTATCTCATAAATACGCATATACGTATTTAATACAATACATATATGATACCTGCGAGATACATAAGTAAACAAAAAGCATTGATAAGCAACAAAGATGCCTTAATTATTATTAATAATAATTCAAAACCGTTTATACATTATAGCTAATAAAGATATATCGCCCTAATTACCTCGAGGCCATACATCATGTCTCATAAAAATTGTATAGAGAGTAGCAAGGGATTTTTCCCATTATGTGTGGGCCCCAAACAGACACAGGTTGTTCGGAGTGGGGCTTGCATGGATGCCTCAATAGTTGAAAATCTCGTTGGATGCTAGCACGTGGGGTAAGCCCACGTGCGCTAGTAGGCTACAAGCCCACAAGCGATACCCATGTTAGCACTTGTGCGGGCTCGCAGCGCAAGCCCTCTAGGCTGCTGGGGCAGTCCGCAAGCATGGGCTTGCGATAGCAAGGCAAGCTTGTAAGGACTTGCTTTACGTTGGACTCGTGGGTTAGCACGTGGGTCCTAGTGACCCATATGGCTAACCCACTAATTGGGATACGAATATTCCTATCCCACTTTGAGTTTGAGGGGGATTCAAACACTCCTCCTTTTTCCCTATATATAGGCCTCCAACTCCTCTTTGTTCCATCCTTTAGCTCAGCTTTTCTCTCTAAGTTCGACATCTCTTTCTTCATTCATTATGCGAGATCCTTCACGAGTTTCTCCAAATAACGAAGAATTCTTTTGAAAGCTCTTTCTAAAGTGAGCCTTCTCGGTTTATTTTTAGGTCGGTCTTCAAGCGGTCTAGCAGCTGCTGTTTACTTAACGGGTTCTTCCTCAACAAGGTTTTGGTCGGTGAAGATCCGTGTCGATCAATTGTAGAGGATATCCTAGTTTGGAAGCTTCGAATTGCTCTAAGGGAACACTGCAACCAAAGAAAGAGAAAACACACATCAACTGGTAATTTTCTAAACTTAGATGCTAGGTTTTTTTTATAAGCTTTACAAACTTAAAAGCATCAATTGAACGTTTTAACTTAGATTATCTCAATCATGGCATGCTTATGAGATCCTTAGGTTAATTTAATGTTTTGAAATTCCACCTTGCAACATTTTCGTGTTCAATTACTATCTTGATTAACCAGCATAAACAAGGTCCGTTTTTATGTTCTTGCACCTATGTCTATAAGTTTTAATCTAAAAACTTAAACCATGGCTGTAAAACCATATGCAAAATCCAATTCCCCTGCTAGAAATCAACTAAGTCATAAAAGTCCCTTAGGTACACTTAAACCTAATATTGATGGAGATTTCCAGGTAGAATAGGCGCCCATAAAGTAAATGAGCAATGAAGTTCAATCCTAGCCAAATAACCACGGGCTCTTTGATTCATTGTATGATAGACAATTATGATTTAAAGATTTCATTCTTTTAATGGAGTGAAGTACTGGACGACCCTCAATATAAAGCATTTTCACGTGCGATAAAACATTGTTAATTTATAACATCAATCATGCATAACATAAGGCGAATTCTGACACCATTGTTAGTTAATTAAAGCAGTTATTGTTCATGCAAACTTGACGATGGAATTTCAAAACTTAAGATTAACCATAAAGGATCTCTTAAGCATGACATGATTGATATAATCTAAATTAAAAGGTTCCATAAATGCTTATAGGATTATAAAACTTAAAATGAAATCGAGCATCTAATATTTGATCATTACCAGTTGATGGGTGCCTTTCCCATTGATGAGGAAATCCCTTAGAGTAATTGGACAACACTCTATTAGCACAAGCTTCTAAACCAAGATGACCTATTTGATTAGTCCACACGCACCCCACCGAATAAAACCTCACGTTGAGGATGAACTCGTTAGTTAATAAGTAGCTGCTAGACTACTCCTAGATCTACCTAAAACTATAGCTAAGAAGGTTCTTTCTAAAATAGGACTAAGCCTTCAAAGGAATTCTTGCAAAAGTGCAAAAAGTCATTGAGGACCTTGCAAAACTTGTGAAGAAAAGAAGTCAAAACTCAGAAGGAAATGCTAAGTTAAAGTAAGTGACAATGGTGGAGGAAGCTATATATAGGGAGAAGGGGAGCTATAAGCTCCCTTCTTTAGCACTATGGTATGGGATTTCCCATCCCACATTCAGGGTTGACCACGCGAAGCCCCAAGCTACGCAAGTCTAACTCGCCCACATAGCCCGCTTAGGCGAGCCATGCGTAGCCCACAAGGTGAGCTCTTATAGGCTTGCCTTATCGTGCAAGCTGGGCCTCGTGGGTCCTTGCGCAACCCTAGCTTACAGGGTTATGCCGATGGGCCTATACTATAGCCCCATGCAAGCGTTGCCTAGAGCTTGCGGGCCTACAACCCACCAGCATGTGCTAATGCAAGCTAGAACATACCGGTGGCCCACGAGTACCCTTTAGGTGCTTATGAGGCTGCCTTACAGGCCCATCCATGAATGACCTGTGTTCATAAACCCACTCCTAATTGGAAAATTTCCCTTATGCTCCACAAAAATATATTTCTTCGTAATCCTTCTTTTAATTATTATTTAGTCTAATGAATTAATAATTTATCTAGTGAGTTTGACTTCCCCTGTTATTCTCAATATAGACGTCATCTATAAGCTCTTTATTTAGTTTGGTAAAAACCTAATGTGTGTGACCTCATAGGATCCTGAAGTATAGAGCCACTAGAGGTTAACCTAAACTTGGTTTCTCATCCGGGAACCTTTAGGCTTAGTGTTCCAGACCGATATGGAACCAGATAACTCTAGACAACCAAATGGGCTTTCTAGCAAAGGCATATGATCTCCCGATACTCGAAATGTCATGTGCCTATTACTTGATCTGGTTCTGCAATAGTAACCAATACAATACACTCCTTCCATCAAGTTAAGTACCATCTAGTTTATTGGGCTTGTATTATGTGTTAGCTGATTTAATAGCCATAGCTATCCTAGAACACCACTCACCTTTATGTATCTAGATTGACTGGAAACTTGTTCTATCAATCTCATACTCTGATCAGTGGTTTATGAGTATGTCACTTCAACAAGAGGCCATAAGGTACAACTCCAAATATATCACTATATCAGGAGTGATAGATCCCATCTTGACTACTCGGCTTACAAATGAATGATCACCATTATACCCATAATCATTTGTATCATCCTAATCACTAGGGTATGAACAAGTATGGCCCAAATTATAACAACTCCCACACAAGGGAACCAGTATCTTAGGGTTGAGGATACTCTTACTACTACTGCAATAAAAAATGGCACCAACACATGGATATAGTTAATTATGAGTGTCTATCTTATAGAGGTCTCCAATGTATTTCCTGAATACATTGATGTGTTAACTCAAGGTACCATCTTCATCTTGTGAAGTCAACTGCTTGGATCAAACCCAAGGAGTAAGCATAAACATGCTAGTTTGTCCTCATCATTGATGTCTAGTCTCAATGAAACTATGACTAGGGATTTTTAGACTTTTCATAGTAATACATGTGTGCAGTTCTCACATCACATAGCTCCCACAATGTACTCGCACTTTCATGCTATGAAATAGTGATGGACTTTGTCTTATTATCTCAATAAACATATACATATACTTAGTAGCATATATATAATGCCAGCGAAATACATAATTTAAAAATAATCATCGATTTATAACAAAGATGCATTATTATTATTGATAAACAATTATCTGAAATTATTTGTATATTAGTGACTAATAAAGACATATTGCCCTAATTTCCTCATACATCATCTCTAAATAAAACATCAACCACAATATCGACTAGTAGGAGAGATGGACTCTGGGCCAGATGATCCTCCTCCTCCTCATTTACATCCTCAAAATCACAATAATCATGTGATCTCTAAATAAGTGAACAACACCTCAAGCACTCACCAACCTTGCCACAACCTGAAGAATAGAAGATGTGCACCTTATTTACCTTGCTTCCCCATCCAAATGTAGCCCTCAATGCTACACTCTACTTTGAAAGTGCGAATTTCATTCTTAGCCACTCGACTAAACAACTGAAATTAATCCCTCTCCCGCATGGCTCTATGACATAAGACGATCCTCTAAGATTCTACCATAATGCATTGTTAGACTCTAGGCTCAATGAAAAGATTTCTACACCAAGAAGAAAATCAAGATCACCCAAACACATTTTCATATCATTCATACATGCATACTTATTTCCAATATAACATCAATATGCATCATGTCACACACCCATAATGTACCGCAAATAATTATGATTTGTAGGTATACTTACCCCTAACATAGCATCCTAAGACAATTGGAAATCTTGGTTCATGAAGAGGGTCTAAGTGATACATTATTCCTCCAAAGGAAGAACATTCCATGAGAAAGCCGTTAGTTAATGTGCATAGAGAAAAAATAAAGCTATAAGATAAGATCTACATACATGAGTCAAGTCTGATGATGAAAAGTGGATGGGATAAGCACAATCCTCCAAGTTGCAAACACTCTAATTGTTGAGCCTACACAACAAGCATAAAGAAGTCTTCACATTAAAATGAAGGACACCCACCATGAACTTGGGCATTTTAATATTACCTTTATCCTTGGCAAGTGTGGGAACTGCCTTACCTTTTCCTCCAAAAGGTTTTTCCCTCTTCAAAGATAGTTCATGAAAATACAACAATTACATATGGTCAGCCAAAGAAGAAGATGTTATCTCAAAGAATCTACCAAACTGCATATACTTGAGACAGACCATGTCCTAAAAAGAGCTCAAGGAATTCCAACCTCCACTACCATGAGTAATGTGTCAGGTTAAAATTCATATGCCTACACCTCATCTAGCGCCCTCACCTCCATCACAACATACACCATTGTAGGGGCCATCCCTTTAAAGGGCATCCTCACCACTATCTACAACCTCAAGCACATATCCCATAAGATAAGAAGCTATAAGGGCCTAATAGATCCCCTTCACTGAAAAGACTTCTATGCCATAGCCATACATATACAATATTTGGTCAGGTTGGCTCATCAAATGGGGCTAGAAATTATTGACTTGTGGAAGAGGTAGAAATATCCTCATAACTGTCATGTTAGTAATCTATCCTTTGATTCGTTCCGTAAATTCCACTTGAGGGACATAGGGCACTCAAGCACTCATGCATTAAAGTATGTCCTCACGCATCCACCCATCCTTTGGCCACATGGTTGTGATCAACCAAGGATCCTCGTTCACCTCGAAAAGAAACATCATGAACTCATACAAAGGCCACATAATAACAAGTCATAGGCTATACTCATAATAAGAGAAGGTGTACCTCCTAACGGTGAAGAATCCTGAAGTAGTGATTATACCCCTCTATAGTCAACAACCTTTTCCAAGTCAGGCCCATTTACGAGCCTATCAAAAAAGCATTCCTTGTGATAATTCTTTGTAAGAGAGGGGGAGGAATCACTCATGCTCTAAGGCTTAGATATAAAGAATTCAAATGATGATAATGGATATCATTATCAAAACATATGAATCTCAAGGAAGTTAATTACCAAAATCATGATATGGGGAGCCCTTAGCCCTTCCTCGATCCTCGAGCATATGTATCAAGCCAATGATATGATGTGTCTAGCTAGATGGCCTACGACTAATTCATCACCTTGATACCATCAACATCAGCCAAAGATTCTACATGTTAATGTTTAACTTACTAGCAGTTGCCATGGATAATAGGAAGACACTAATGATGACCCATGCAAAGGGGTTTGCCTTATCACTAATTATCTCCCCTCATCCTCGTTAGTAACTCTACACCTCAGCATAATCTGCTTTGCTTTAGCCTCTATCGTATATCCCAATAGCTCAGTCACTCTTGTAGCAGCATGTGGAGAGCTATGAAATTGATCGTAATAAAAGTCAAACTCAATCATCTCTCTAGCCTAACATTAACCCCGTCATCCCTACTAAATACTATGGGATGATAGTCAGCTCTCTTATTGATAGATAGAATGTATGAGTCATCTCGAAATAACGTTTGGGTAATGTATACAAGGCCAACCTAGTGGTCCCCTATGGCTCAACTGGTTGTGTAGAAATCAATGGTACGAAGCCGTTGCACTCTAGTGCCTCTACCATAATAGGTTAGTTTTGTATGGAATTCCACCATACCCGACATTCACTCAAAGACCCAAGTGTCTCAAACTCTGGTGGCTAGAAAGCAACATCTCAAGAATAGTAAACATAAACATCTTAAGCAGGTAAGTAGTATACTCTATTTTAGTTATCATATTGATATCAACATGTTTACATTAAATAATGCTTAAACTATGAGCAAGTATATTTATACTACATGTTACCACATCTATATGTTTCTCTACCCTCATATGTATTTAAAGAGATCCATACTTTATTCATGCACATGTGTTATGTGGTAAATTCTAAAATCCCATTTTTTATAAACATTTTCCATTAAAGCTCTTGCAAAATTGTTCACATGTGCATTAGATTTAATTCAACATCTTTTCGATGATACATCATAAGAATTCAACATCTTTTTTATGATATATCATAGGATTATTCATCTTTCCTCCGTTAAGCTTATTCTAATAACATATTTTATCAAAAGTAAGTTCTAGAAAATTATTAAACAAATCATGCTTTTGTACATGTTTAATTATGATAAAAAAATATTTCACTCCAATGATGTTCGAGTACGTCAAACAAGCATAAAAAAATCAATAAAATAACCTGTGAATCACAGTGGGCTACCCACACCTCAAGGGTGGTAGGGTTCCTTTTTATAGGAGCCCTACTAGCTTTTGAAGCGTTAACGCCCTTGACTTATATTAAGGAGTTCCGGTGAGAACTCTTTTGCTTAAACTCCAATTTTGATTTTTTTTGTTCAGGTGTTTCACAAATTCATCTAATTTTATGATTTCATACATAAAAAACATTTAAATTCTAGATTTTACAACTAGAATATATGGGTATAAACCCTCTTTTTTAAACATTTTCTACCAAAATTCAAACAAAACAAGTTTGTATTGATGAAAGAAGTTTAGAAATAGTTTACATATATCCTTGAGGCATAATCCTCTTACTCGGAGTCAATCAGGGTCACTTTTCCAAGTCAAAGCCCCAAATAATCATCCCCTCCGGAGATAATATGCATTTAACACATGAAAATATCTCTTAAATGGTCTAGTAATCGATGCCAAGAAATTAATGTTTAAAGCATGCTTGCAAAGATGTTGATACTTGTGAAACATCTTTGAGCTTTAGAGAAGAAGAGAAGGAGAAAGAAAAAGAGGAAAATCATTTCTTTTCTTTTCTTTTATATATTTCCCTTTTTTTAAAACAAAACTGAGTCAACTCGGTTCCTTTCCTTCAACTAAACCACATGCCCATCAGTAATTGATTGGGTAGTCCCGGTTGTTTTAATTCTTTCTTTCAATTGACTAATGAAAATCCAAGTTTTCTTACCTTTCATATCAAGTAAAATAAAATTGAATTTCTTACTTTTCTCACTTCTTTTCATCTAGTAAAGTACAAATTCAAAACCTTGAATTTTTAATTTTTCACATCTAATAAAAATTCAAAAATTTGAAGTTATCACTTTCTCACCATGTGAAAATTTCAAATATTTCATCCAAAGTAGAATTTTAATTTTTTCTAAAAAGTTAATCTTTTACTATTTCTTCATTTTATTAAAAGTAAAATTCTGAAGTGAATTTACTTTTAGCATGGTAAATATGGATACTTATCCTCATTTCACCATACAAACATTGTTTTACTATGAGTTTATCCCACATAAATTTTGAAGCCACATGCATGTGCTATACAAAGATAAGTACTAAAGCAAAAGCAATGCATAATTTTTTTTAATTAATGGCCGAGAACAAAGCACTCAAACCTATATTTTTATGATAGGTATGACGTATTCATGATCATTTCATCAAGTCTACACATAAACAAGATGATCTCCCTAGAGTCAAACTACCACAAAATGGTGAACGGTGATGACATATTTACAATTATTCCACCTGAAGTCAAGGTAACACTTCAACATGAAGTCAACAAAAGATGAAGGGTGATGATGCATTCACAATCACTTCACCATAAATCGAGTTAACAAAATGATGCAAGAAAAGGATGCATACACGATGGTGACACACCACATAGAAGGAGACATACCAATAGAAATCACATCACATGTTTATTATTAAATTTAAGCGAACCAACGAATTTCAATTAAACAACAAACATGTCGTTAGTCTATTAAGTTAAGTATTTCCCATCCCTATTTCTTCATAGCTTAAAAAATCTTTTTTTACAAAACGATCCTGCAAAGGGGTAGCGTATGAGCATGCGATAATCACATATCTCACAAAAATATGATGAAGTCTTTTAAACTTGGTCTTTTGACATTTCCATTACTGTGAAGGGGATTTACGTCATTTTACGTGATAATTTAAACTAATTCAAGCAATAAAAAATATCTTAAATACCCAATGACATGTCAGAAATACCAAAGATTTATTTAATATACCCAAAGATAAGTCTGAAAAGGGGCCAAAAGGCACCAAAAAGATGAAAACACGCGAACCTTAGACTCCCCCAATATTGTTGGGGGTGCCATCATAAAGGAGTACCGGCTTCTCCTTTAATGGCCCCTTCCAACAAGGGCACCAACAGCCTTCATGGCAGTTACAAATAACTTCCACCCATGAGTTCAACTCTTCAAATGCCACTAACCCATTATTTTTTAGCACATCTTTGGTTTGTTTTTGCTTCAAAATTCCTATATGAACCCCCGACCCCAAATCCTCTCATCTCAACACATAACATCTTATTTCTATCTTTACCTTTCTAAAGTTCTCAAAAGCATGAAAATGACTTGCATTTTTAATTCTTAAACCTTCAAAGATTGAAAATCATCTCGAGAAAGGTCTTTGGCGTGATCAAGCCCTCTCAAGGTGGATTCTCATCAATAAGGTATGAACCTAAGATCCAAACTATTATTTTTCATTTATTTTCATTTTTTAATTTTGGCTTTAGGAGCCTCAATGATAAGAGCGAGCCTCTCTAATAGTAAAGGTTGCAACCCTTCCTTCATAAGTGAGCCTCGCCAACGAGAGGGAGCCTTTATGACGTTTTCTCAAGAACATAACCCTTTTTATTCATTTATATTCATTTTAATGTTTTTTAAGTTTAGGTTCCATAGTTGTTCATTATGATCACTTATAAACATGTTTTTACTATAGTGGGATCTTTAAAACATCATTTCTCAAGGATCAAACTCAAAATGGGTTCCTGACAATTTTGTTCAAAATCAATTATTTTATAAACTAATGTGTGTTTGCAGAATCGTCAAAAGTTGGAATGCACCCAATGTTTGTATCTCTAACTAAAGCTCTATCAATTATTATTTCATTTAATATATCATCGTTATGTGAATAAAATACACCGAAATAGTTAGGTAATATTATGTTGTAAAATAAGAAAACAAAATTCTATGAATTTAACCAATTGAAAAGTACATAAACCCTACAGACTTGAATCTCCAAATTTTCTAGAATGAGCTTATCTGGGTGGCGACTCAATTTTTCATCATATTGTATTTGATTCTCGAAATTTCCATTTCAAAGTAGATGTTTTCAATAAATAATATATTATTCGTAATATAAGGAGGGATATTATATGTTTTATAATCATGTATGATATTCTACTATAATTTTGGATTTTTTTATCGATTTTTAGTATGGCTGAGAATTGGGCTTTGATATTTTTCTACTTCAAAGATACCTCTCCCACCTAAGATGATTCAACGTTGAATGATTTTAGAATATTCACTCGACTGTTACAATTTGATTCATTTTACCATTTCAAATTGTGCTCTTGTACTTTCTTAAAGAGTCAGTCTTTCAAACTTATGTTTACGAACCACTAAAAAGGGGGCCTTCAGTGAGATCATGAAAAACACTTGCGCTATCTACCTTTCCTCCCAAAATCTCTCTCGCTCATAACGGCTATACATAAAAATGTATTGGCCATTGTAATAACATTTTTTGTCATTGCAATAGTGTTAATCATAGCACTTAGGCATTGCATTACCCTAAATCATTGCTATTTAGCATTACATTAGCCTCAACCATTACAATGTACCATTGCATTAATCTCAGCTATTGCAATAGGGTATTACATGAGCCTCGACCCTTAAAGTTAAGCATTGCATTAGTTAGTACCATTGCATTAGGCTGTCACATTAAATGAAATCATTTCATTTTAAGTTGCATTTGAATAGTTATGTACTAAGGAGGTCCACCCTTGACTCCTCCAAACCCCAAACTTGGCAAAAGTGCACTCTTCAATCCCCTTAGTGTCATGTGCCTCCTTATAAATGATACGAATTTTGAAAGATATTATATTTATATTTTTCTCATTCAAATCAAATTATGATGCATGGAAGGTGAGTAAACTTTTTCCAATTGTGGGGGGATTATTGGTATTTATCGAAGTTAGGGGTGGAAAAACTAATAATATGCAAAGTTCATAGTGCTAAGTTTTGGTTTGCTTTAGCTTTAATAATCATGTAGAAGGGGTGATTGTAGATTTACTTGGTACTTTATCAATTTAAAAATTTAAGCTAAGTTGTTTTTAGATGCGTGCTGAGTGACTTACGCTGAGTGCACTTTTCAATATAAAAATTGTAAGCTACTCAACTTTGCTGACATAGTTTACCTTCAAGCCATGCTAAGTAATCTTACTTAGCTCATATTAGTTTTCAAGCAAGTATATGAAAATGAGAGATGATGTATTACACGTAAACACTTATAAAGGTAATAAATAAAGATAAGGAAAGTTTACACCTCATATTTATCATGGTTCGGCCCTAAGCCTACCTCTAGTCCTTGGATTTCTTCCCGAGCTTTGATCTACTAGTGTTTCTTTTGAGTTTAGGTACCCTTATAAGAAAGTGCCCTTCTTTCTTGCTACCTCTCAACACTCAGTTTAGGTACCCTTAGTAAATTAACTCACATAGATTTTAGATAAATTGAAGAACAAAGGATTTTAACATATAAAAGCGTTGAATCCTTTATAATGTTGTAACATAGCAAGACTTTAAGCTAATCTAGCTTCTCTCTAACAAACAGATGGGAAACTGAGTTGTTTTTTATTTCTTAAAATGGAATTGCTGAACAGTGCAATTTCTAGGACAAAGTTTAAACTCTTAAGAAATTCGAGGTAATTCACCAAATTTGAACATCTGCTTCTTGTCTTGACTTGTTCTTCAAAATCTCTTCTCTTCACAACCTTCAAATTTACCCCGTTTGATATAGATTCTTGTATGTTTAGAGATAGCGATTTCAAATGTTAAAGTTCGACATTAAACCATTAATCCTTGATTTTTCAAAAATTCATTTCTTTCCAACAAATCCATTTGACAAAGGAGTACATGAGATGTAATGTGGTTCGGCCCTAAGCCCACCTCTAGTCCTTGGATTATCTAAACTCATGGTAAACAAGCTCATACCTCATTTGGCGAAAGACTATTGCAGTGAGTACCACATTCCACGTTGCAAAAGATTTCAAGTAGAAGTTTGAAATTTCCCACAAATTAGTAATGTGCAATTTATATAGCTTAGTTGCATACCTTTGTTCTTAATGGAGAGTCAACCGAAT
>CATIWQ010133142.1:0-17175 GCA_949673415.1 Euphorbia schlechtendalii | reverse complement strand
TTAGAGAGCTCGTCTAGGTCTGATTTGCACTTTGTTGTATTTGGTTGATTTTGCGGGTCCACTTTGTACTTGCAGATATGTTTTCAGCAAAGCAGGTGAGATTTGTTCCTGAATTTGCAGCAATTTTTGTTTTGTAGCAGACGTAAGCCTAATGCGCGCGGTGGCATTAAATGCTAAGTCAGTTATTTTGACTTTTTGGCGTCGAAAGATTTAGTTGACCTTTTGCAATCCTCAGATGAGCATTTGAACGATCTGAGTATTGAGAGATCCTCTGTTATTTATATAACTCTTCTTCTGATAATGATGATCTCTGAGACTTCATAGTTCCTCTGATAAATCTATGTGCTTCTAAGGCGACTTCCTTCTGAGGCTTCCTTCTGAACTCAGAACTTACAAAACTATTTATCCTTCAGAATCCAACAGTACCAAACCGAATTTTTATAATAACAGAACCAAATTAATATTTCGGGTTTGCTAATTCAGTTACCGAACCATTTGCACACCCCTAATTGTAGGTTTATTTTCTCTTGTCATAGGCGCATTTTACCTTTCGATGCGAGTGTTGTTTTTGTAAACCCACAAACATTGCTAGATTGTACTTGAATTCTCCTTTGGAGATTATTTAATGAATTAAAAGAGGGATGGAAGTTTTGTAGGCAAGTGAAAGCATCACCATAGTTGGGACGTTCATCCCGAAATTTTCACCCACTTCAATCTTATCTTTTTCCGATGGAGGAACACATCGTTTCTCTAGAGGTTTTAAACAAACTAAATTGATTTGTAATCCAAGAGAACACGAGCTATATATTTTATAAATGCAAAACTTAAGGTTAATAAATAACATAACTTGAAACGAAAAATAAGATTCTTGAATAATCTGACACAAACGAAAATCATAGTTTCTGTAACTCATCATAAAATTGGGCAAGATTTATTAATTTGAACGGTAGGATTTGAAATGTCGGAGGAGAAAAGAAGCAAATGTTTGGTTTTTGTTTGATCTCAATAAGAATTAAAGAAATGGAAAATTAATAATATTACCACGAGAAGATTGTAAAGTGATATCTAGATTTAATGCATCAACCTCCACGTGAATTTATATAAAATCAATTATTATCACCTTGAACTCTCAAATATATTAGATATATCCCTGAATTTGTTTAAGATATATCAATTTTACCCTAATGTCACATGTCAAGAAGTGTAGATGCATCTAATATCTATACATAAACTTGCATTTGGATGAAAAAGTGATAAGTGTTATAATTGATGGAAGCAAATCATATGAAACTATAAATTATATTTAAAAAATAAAGGGAAGTTTCAAAGGCATTGACTCATTTCAATTTTGATGTCTTTAAAAATTTGGTAAATCAAAACGTCATGATCCCTTAAAAAATATAACAAATAATATATTTTAAAACAAGTTGCTTAAATTTTCTATTTCTTGACTTAAATTTGAATTATTAATTTTTAAAAATTTTTCTAACTTTTCCTGCTCGTTTGCAGTCAGTGGTTTACATACAACTTATATCTCTTTTCAATATATTTTTCATTACGAGTAATTCCGCATTCCTCCCATCTGTGTTCATATAAATTGTGATTCTAATGTAAAATTATTTTTCATTTCTAGACACATTTTTAAGATTGTATATATTTTTTCTGTTACTCATCGGTTCACTGAATCTTTACTCAGATCACATCTGGAACCATCCGGATCTTACATCTTTTGTCTTATAGAATAAAAGTACAATGATGATGTATGAATAAATTATTTTGAAACATATTTTTTCCAAATTTATACATAAAAAACGTTGCTAAATAAATTAATTATTTTGTTAATGACATCAGAAATTTGAAACTTCTCCGTATGCAAAATCTTGAGTCAAAACTCAAAACTTTTAAGCATGAGATGGACAGTTTAATACTAAATTCTTTTCATAAGCCTCTTTTAATTTCTTTACTATTTAAATAAATAATAAAATGGAGAAGGATAACGAGGTAAGAATAAAGAATGATAAAAAAAACAAGTCTATGATTATTTTATAACAAATTATTTCCAATGAATTAATTGTGCGCACACATATATATCTATATGGGGAAAAATTTGTTGTCTTTAAAATAGTGTCATTTTTCTATGTCTCTCCATCCATTAATTGATATGTAGTTCATTTTAATGATAGAGAAAATAAAATATAGGAAAGAGAAAATGTAAACAATGAAAAAATAAGAAAAGAATTACACATGTTAAATAATGAAGGGAGACATGAAAGAAGACATCATTTAGAAGATAACAGATATTTTTCAATCTATATGATAATGTCGAATTCAAGAGAAAATTTATAATGAATTTGTTTTGGTCAAAATTATCATTTCATCCTTTCTAACTATTGGATAATTGGTATGAAAATTAATCCAATGGTTGAAAAGGGTAAAGTAGCGAAAGCAAAGTCATCATTGAAAACACCTTAATTTACACCTCATTGAAAGTAAAATATGGTTATGTTAACAGCTAGGTTTTAGTCTAGTAGCCACCGTTCTTGTAGAACACAAAAAGTGTGGGGTTGTAGGTTCAAAACCCGCAATCAATAAAATTGATAAAACTGCCCGATATATTAAGAAAAATGTTTTTGATAATCATTGAAATTGACAAATGAGCACTAATTTTCCTCTTAATGTCACATGTTAGACTTTGATTGGAAAATAAAAATAAAAAATTGACATAATTTGAAAAGTTAAACCAAACATAAAAGATACGTGACATTGAGATGGCAATCTAATGTGCTTTTACTAAGTTCATGGGTTAAGAAAAACTTTAAATATCAAGTGACAATACATTTGAACCAAGTTCGAGCGGATAAAAATGTATTTAATTTAAAATATAACAATTTTCAAATAGCTATGATGTATGACAAGTTCCATACATGGAGTTACTCTTCGGAAGTAACCATTAGAACACCACATGTTGAGTAACGTGACAACATTATATACAAATTCTGATGTTGATTTGCATATGTTTGAGTAACGTGACAACATTATATACAAATTCTGATGTTGATTTGCATATGTTACCCCTTCAATTTGATATTAAAAGTTAGGTGTCACCCTATCTTTCAAACACAATAATTTTTCTTTTAAAGTTTGCAAAATTACTCAACTTGCTCCTTCAATATCAGTTGCCATTTTCTGATTCGTTTGGCTTTTGATATTTTTTTTCTCTAATAAGAGGATAAACTTGTGCATTTTTTGCAAGTTCGAGGGAGAAAATGTAACACTTGAAAGATAGAGGTGACATGTGACTTTTAATGACAAGTTGAGGGGGAAACATATGCATTAGGCCAAATTGTACTTATTATCTTTGATAGACAATGGCTAAATACATGCACTGCACCCAAAATTAGGATTAAAAACAACTTTCAAGTGTGACATTTTAACCTCTAAAATTGGTAAAACTGAATAACATAACCCAGAGTGATAGTTGGATCGGGCTTGTTGAGGGAAATGAATTGAGAGATGGAGATGAAGTATGCCACGTCAACTGTCTATTCAATATTATGGTGTTATGCTATTCGACCCTACCAATTTTAGGGATAAAGAGTCTCACTTGATAGTTGGGGTAATACATGATTTTTAGTAGCAAGTTTGGGGTGCTTTCCCAAAGACGTGTTATGAATGAATGCATATCATGCCATAACGTTTGGCCAAATTGTTGGTCCCCCAACTTTCGGTGTTACACTTTCCCTCTAATTTTTTTTATCATACTTTCCCTTTAAAAGTTTGCAGGATCGGTTTAGTCGCCCACATTTCACGTGTCAATTATTGATTGGTTTAACTTTTCAAATATATCAATTTTCAATTTTTTTTCCTCTCTCCAATTAGGAGCTAGCATGTGACATTAAGGGGAAAAATGATACTTTTTACAAGTTCAAGAATTATTTTTACAAATTCAAAAAATTATTTAAAATTTTGAACATGAAACATAGTGCCAAATTGAACAGATTAACATATCACACCATTATTAGGAGTAAGAATTACAGCATATCATTGGAGAAAAGTTGTATGAATATTTTACATTGAAATCAAATTTTTTTTCTCAAAAATCTTAGAGTTATTACCATATATATTTTACCCTTAATCAATTTTTTTTATAATGAATGTAGCATGGGCGGTCTTGAGGGGTCCTGGAGGGTCAGTTGACCCTCCAACCGCCGGAAAAAGTATCAACATAGGTTTTGGGATGCCCTTGAACTTGAGAAAGATGAAGCAAATATGAGTTTTGCTATTATAGGGGAAATTGTGATTTTTACCCCATATGAGGTTTCACTTTAATGAAATACCACTTTTGCTTTTGAAACCTTTTTAATTATTTACCCCTTTCTAATATTTCTTTTAATAAAATACCCCTTTATTAAATTATAAATACTCATTTAAGTGTTTTAATTAAAACCGTTTCTTCATTTTTAATTAACGTTTATTATAGCAGTTTTTTAATTTGTAAGATTCTCCCTTATCAGCAAAGATTTGTTCATCCCACCATCTTGAATTCACGTTAGTTTCTTTCTCCTTTGTTCTCTATTTTTTATTCTTTTCTCGTTCATCAGCAAAGATTATTCTTCCCATCTTTAATTCACGTCATTCTGTTTGTTTCTTTCTCGTTGGTTCTCTTTCTTTTTTTCACGTTCATCAGCAAAGATTGTTGTTCCCATCTTTAAATCACGGCTTTTGCTTCTTTTTGTTCTCTGTTTCTTCCTTTCGATTTTTCATTAATCTCTAATGGAAGAAATTGATATTCTTATATATCACGATGGTTATTGGACTCCCGAGAAGCATTTCGTTGATTACAGTGACTACGACATTGTTATCCAAAAAAACCAGAGTTTCAAAGAATTGCAATCTGTTATTTTTGAAAGTTTGATGTTACATCCATTGAGAGTTAATTTATCGATTTACTTTCAGCTTCGTTCCAGATCAAATCCAATGCAAATTAACGATGATATGTTATTACGATTTTATTTACGGTCACGATTTCGCACTGATGATCCAATGCAGTATCCACTTTTTACAACTTTAATGATGAACGAACATGTTCAACCTGTGCAACTTGCTGGTACGTATTTTTTCAAAAAAAGGTGTTTCCATTTTACCTTTAAATTACGAAAATAATTGAATGGTTTTATGCATTCTGTTGTATGATTCTGATTTGTTTAAATGGTTTTGCGCTTAGAATGTGTATGGTTTATCACATGTATATATAATTAGTAATTCAATTGAGTACAAACATTATAATACATTTGTAACTGTTCATGCTTATTTTCATTATGTATGGTGTATAGTTTATACACATCTATGAAGTAGTATACTGGTTATTTCATAAATCAAAAAATGTGAATGGTTTTTGCGCATAGGATGTGTATGTTTTCTCACCTTTATGGATAGGTAGTGATTCAATTATGTCCAAACCTTATAATTCATTTCAAATTGTTGTTACTTTTTTGCAGTTGTTGATGAACCATGTCATACCAATGTACACGTGAGGATTGATAATGTTTTGGAGCACAATGAAGACAGTATCGAAGGGGGAGATGTTTATGATTTATATATTAAACTGCTAACCAGCAAAATAATGGAGGAAATGAATGTGTCAAGTGAGTCAGTCGTTGGTGACGAAGCCACAACATTGAATGACATAATTTCAGATTACAATATTCAAAATGTAGTTGTTGGTCAAATGTTTAGGGACAAAAATACTATGAAACAAGCATTGGGTTTGTATGCTTTGAAAAAGAATTTTTAAATTAAAGTCAAAAGGTCGTGTCTTCAGAAATTTTTTCTTCGTTGTGTTGACGAATCTTGTCCATGGATTTTTAAGGCTTCTAGGAGAGCATATGGTGAAGTTTTTATTGTTAGAAAGTATGTTGAACAACATACTTGCACTATTGACGTCAGTTGTGGGGAGAAGAGGCAAACATCAAAACATCTTATTTCGAATAGGATAAAGAATTCTTTCATAAGAATTAAGAGAATCGTCACTCCCAGTGATACAGTAGATGATGTAAGGGCTTCAATGGGTGCAGGTATAAGTTATCACAAAGCATGGCATGCTAGAGAATATGCCTTGAAGCTACTGGGGGGCTCACCTATTGAATCATTTGATATCCTTCCTAGCATTTTACACATGATCATGAAAACCAATCCTGGTTCTAAAATAAAACTTGAAATAAATGGACAAAGATTTTTTATGTGATTTTTATACCATTAACGATATGATGTTTATACCATTAACGATATGATGATTATACCATTAACCAAATATTTAATGATATGATGATTATACCATTAACAATATGATATTTCACTTGTTTATAGTTCAATTTGATGTGTATGAGTTTGGATACTATTGTATGGTTTTAAATGCATAATGTGTATAGTTCATTTTGATGTGTATGGGTTTTGTTATTGTTGTATGATTGTAATTGCATAATATGTATAGTTCATTTTTTTATATGCATGGTTTTGTTATTGTATGGTTGTAATTGCATAATGTGTATAGTGTATATATGTTGATATGTATGGTTTTGGACACTATTGTATGGTTATAATTGTATAATGTGGTTAGTTCATTTTGAAAATGTGTATGAGTTTGACTACTGTTGTATGGTTATGTTTTGTCTAATGTTTATAGTGATAGATTTATTTCTTGGTTAAATTTACTCGTTAAATGTACAGCAGTAGAAGAATGCACATATATGTACCTAACAAAATTCTTAAAAATCAAGATTAACAACCATATTAAAAAATTATAAAAAAAGCAATATCAATTCAATGTGCAACATCAGTTCAATTCAAGATTAACAATCAATTCTCTCAATCTTCATCACTAGCTTCATTGTTGTCGGATTTACTTTTCCCATGGCAATACAAACTGAAGGCAAGTCTTGCCCTGTGAAGCAGAACATCGATCTCACTTGGAATCAGTCACTGCTCTATTAGATATTCCGCAAAGGTCAAAACAAATAGTCCACAATCGCTGCAATAAAAGTTTGCTCGATTAATGCTTTACAATTTTACACATCATTCATAAATCTATACGAATATACATATAGCAAATTCATAACCTTATAAAATATGCACAATAGCAAAAAACTGTTCACCTAAACCCTCGATTTAAATTTCGTTTAAATTAGTTACACAAACCCCATCAATATACACTATACAATTCCAAAACAACATTTATACACCTGTAACTTATACACAACCATGTTAAACCATATGAATATAAATATTGATATTCACAACCATATAACTTGTACACATGTACAAAAAATCATTTTCTTAAACCTTAGATTCAAATTGCTAAAGCTATACCAATATACATACAACAAACTCACAACCATATAAAATATGTACAGTCACAACAAACCCCCAACCATATACACCATACATATTCAAAATAACATTTGTAAAGAATAAAAAAACTTATACATAGGCAACGTATACACAACCATATCACCTATACACATGTACAAAAACCACTTTTATAAACCTTAGATTCAAATTCTAATTAAACATCTTAAACGAACCCCAACCATTCAAACCATACACTTTCTAAAAAACCATATTTAGAATCAAAATCATGGTCCGAATCTCGATTTTTACCACAATCAATGGGAATCCCAACCATATAAACCATATGATAAGTGCATAATTACACTTATTATCTTGATATTTTTACTCATAAACCGATGTAGTTTAGAGTAATTTTATACTTTATATAAAAGATTTCACGTGGTATGTAGTTGTTTTTTATGCAAGTGCAGGAAGTAGGTAAATCTTGGGATTGAAATGATCAAAGATGGAATTCTATGCAAAAAGAGTGAAAAAGGTGCAAAAAGATACTTGGAATGCAAAGAATTGACTTAGGATCGAAGTTGTCAAAAATCAGTAAAGTTGCAAAGAAGAATCATGAAGAAAAGCATAAGTCATAACCATGTCACGATCGTGATTCCTACTCCCGATTGACCAAATCACGCTCGCGACTATCTATAATGATCGTGATATTTTATTCTTCACAGATAGTCAATTACCAACTTACATTCATGATCGCGACATGTATGTCACGCTCGCGAATCATGACGGATTTGGTCAACTCCTCTCAACTTTCAACTGCCGGATATGAACGATCAACCGCCATCAACTTTCAGATGAAGAGACACCTTTTGGAGACAATGTAATCACGAAAAGGTTCCTATCCATTGAAGATAATGATGAAATCTTGCATCCAATCACATGAAGATGATGCAACCCTTCACCAATGGATATGACTATTTGTTTGGATAAACGCAACCTTTCACACTCTATAAATAGAGGTTCAAATCAACCATTTCGTGGCATGCATGGTAGATGTATGTAGAGTGTGGTGAAGGCCTAAGAGTGATATGACAGAGAGAGAAAATTATATAGATTTCGCTAAGTTTAAAGTGTTAGAGAGAAAAATGTATAAGTGATTCGATTCTTGTTTCGATCACTAGATTTCTTCACAAATTCGAGCGATTATTGTATGAGTGTAATTGCAAAGCACTTATCAATAAAAGTTTCTGTTCTTCAACATTCATTTGTTCAATATTCACAAAGAATAGCATCCTAACGGAGGTTCTATACGAGTCGAGACCGAATTCAAAGTAGACGTAGGAATTGCGGGAATTTATGACTCCCATTAAAGAGTGGATACTGTTTGATCAACTTTAGCTTTCACTTGCATACCTTACAACTTTACTTTGTTTTCCACTTATACTTTCTAATTTGAAGTTTATGATATGTATATGTGTCATAACGAGTATTTCGTCCTGCGCCACTTATATTAATGAAGTTATATGCTTTCAAGTTGACTTTAAGATTAGTTTCGGGGTTAAAAAGATTATGTGTAATCACTGGATCTATGATTTTAACGTTGTTTAGTGAGCCAACATTTTTGGAGAGGTAACTTGCTAAATATGGCTATATGAGAGCGGCCCATACTAAGCATAGTATTATTGTTGTCCAGGTTTTTATAAGTGTCATAATTTGTTTACCCTAGATTTAGAAAATTCATTTCATGTGTTTCTCTACGGTGAATTATAGGATATTTGGGTATCTAGAACCGATTTTGTTGAAGTTATCTAGTGCATAAAACATTCTTGATTATTTGCATATTTTACTCCACTATACTTGTTCTTAGGGAATATCTATATTCTTAGCATCTTCTCTAATCTATTCATGCATCTGTCTATTCATCCGTCTACCATTCAAAACCTTCAACTTATTTTATTTTCTTTTGTTCCGTAACTCTAATTGATCTTTAGAACTGAATTCCTTCCCTGTGGGATCGATATCTTTTAAAACTACATCGCAACTGTATACTTGCAGTTGTCATCATTTTTATATCTGATAAGCGGTACTGACAACACCTATTCATATTTAGAACTTTTATATTATCAGTAGAAAAGTGGCGAATACTATACACTTTCCAAAAAAAATGCCATTTGACGAGATTTAGTACCTAAGAAACCCTAAACAGTATAATCTGACAATGGGAATCTAGTGAATGAGTTTCAAATCCATATACACCATACACTTTCGAAATAATCTCAAAATAGAAAACTTACTTATAGAAGAAATCTCTGATCGGTTTCTAATCTCCCACCATCTTTCATGTTGTTGCTGTAGTTCCTTTTTTTCGACTATGGGGTTAGGTTGCTGATTTTGATGGAGATCGAGTTCAAGAAGGGTGGAAATTGATTACAAGTTTTCTTATTTTGCAGCTTGTCCGTCGTTTGCAGATTTCTTGTTGCAGATTAGTGGAATCGAGTTCAAGATTCGTTATTCTTAGGTTAATGATGATGGAGAAACGGGGTTGAAGAAGGTTGGAATCGTTTAGAATTGTTTCTATTTTCCAGCTCGTTGTATTCTATATAGAATGTGCTGCAAATCGTAGGTTAACTAATTAGTAGAGATACGGTAATTAATTAAAGGTGGACATATAAATTTGAAAAGGGGGTATTTTGTTAATTAGTTTATCCAATTGGGGTATTTTATTAAATGCATGGGTGTAAGCATGAAACTGATATCTCATATGGGCTATTTATATAAAAAAAAACCCAATTTTTCCAGATGGGCTGGATTTGAATGATGGGCTTTAAATGAGTTGTTGCTGTTAGGGCCCATATGATTGAAAGGGTTTCTCGTTACGGCTATGAAAGATGACAAATAATCCTTATCTCAGATTTTCATGTTGTCATTGTTGTGGTTAAAAATTTGAAATTGCAGTTTAAATTCACGTAAGAACAAAACAATAGAGAAACAGAAGAAGACAAACGTGATGGGGACAATAAACATTCACGCTTCGCAGTTACAACCAACCAAGCCAAACAAAAGAGATGAGGCTAGGGCCAAGAGATCCTTATAATTGTTTACATATATCATAGATAACATAGGGGTTTAAGGTTCCAAAATTACCAAATACTAATTTTTAGGGGATAACAAATTTAATTTCAATTAAATATAGGAGACAGTTTTGCAAATTTGCCCCAATCCAATTTTGACCCTTTAATGACTGATTTGAATGATCTTACTAAAGACTTGAGCATTAACATTAAACACGTACATTTTGATACATGTATTTTAAGGTTTGAATTTCTAAGAGCATCTCCAACCTCACTTCAAAAGTGGGGTTTGGAGTTGGAAATGAAGTAGGGTTGTTCTGGTTTTAAATTCTGAAGTGTGAACAGTGCCACTTCAAATTTGAAATGACACTGTTCACAACTTCAAAATATTTATTTTTTTATTTTTTATTGTTTTTAATTTTTTTAAATTTTTTTTACTTTGAATATATATTTAGAATGTTAATGTTATTTTATTTATAAAAAACTTATTTTATTTTATTTTTTAAAAAATTATTATTACTTTTATAGTTGTGGTTTTAAAGTTTGAAGTGAAAAATGAAGTGTAGGGTTGGAGAAAAAACACTGTAGCAACTTTAAGTAATAAAGTAAAATAGAATTTTAAGTGAAAATTGAAGGTGTAGGATTGGAGATGGCCTACTTTTGTTATCAACAACACTTCTGTTTTAGAATATTTTCGTAATTTCTTAAAATCGAAGACTACATTCTTTTCATGTTTATTTTCAATTAAACAATGATTGACAACATTATTTTACGTTATTAGTCTCCAAAATGTAGGCTCATTTTCAATCCTCTACCTAGCGTTCTAGACAGAGCTTTTGCAAAAAAAGTTTTCCTGTCCAAAATCTCATAAATCATAAAATGGACCATAAACTTTTGATAAATAAAAACAATTAAATTATTATTTTATCCACCAGAGCAAACAAAATCTCACGACATGGTCCATAAACTTTTGATCAAAAAAGTCAAATAATTATTTAACTACCAGTACAAACAAAATCTCACGGAATTGACCATTAATTTTTATTTTAAAACAATTCAATTATTGTTTCTCCACGAGTAAAAACAAAATCTCACCTCTATGGTGAGCTTTTAGCTGGACATCAAATTGTAGACCTCAAAAACAATCTCAGAGTAACTCTAAATAAAGCATCTTAAAATTTTAACGGTGCCTCGATTTGATGAACATTTTACCATTAAAAGTAAAACTGCGAACAAAACTACAATGAAATCATATTACTACACGTAAACCAAAAGTTCATTACAACAAACATCCCTGAGGCTGACAACTTGATAATACCCTTTGGGAAAGGAAAATGCTGTTAGCTAAATAGCATGACCAACCTCTAATTGGTACGAATACAACATTTTGCATTCCATTGGAAAATCAAGGCGGATTTTCCCATATTTAAAATCTAAGAAGTAATAACAAATCCATTTAATTCTCGCAAAACGGTTTCCATTGTCGGGCTGTGATTCGGATACTCGTGAGTGCAAAGAATGGCTAGTCTTCCAAGTTTAACTGCCTCAGATTCTAAGAACCTTCCACCAAGATTTGAGTCAACAAAATCTTCAACCTTGAAAGACTCGACAGCGTGGCGCATTGATTGGGTGATGTTTCGCTTGCCACTCAGGAGTTGCAGAATGATCATACCAAACGCATAAACATCGCTCTTTTCAGTGAATCGGCCAGTAGTAGTATACTCAGGAGCTAAGTATCCCATGGCAGCACTGGCTTTAAGTATCGAGAAGACAATGTCATCTGCGAGGAGTTTGTGCAGGCCCGAATCGGAGAGCAGCGGATTGCTTTTTCCGTCGATAACCACTTTCTCGGCTGAAATATTTTGGTGAAGCAAAACAGGCTTGTTTCCTTTTCTCTCATGTAAATAACCGATACCTGGTATAAAATTAATAACAATGTCAACCATCTAGAACCATAGCCACTAGCTGAAAAGGTATAAAATGCTCACCCTTGGCAATGCCGTTTATGATTGACATTCGGGTAGACCATTCGAGAATCCTCCCACTGCCTTCCTTCAAGTCAAGATACTGCGAAAGGTTTCCATTAGGGGTGAAATCGTAAATGAGAAAGCATTCCCCCCTTCCTTTAGAGCAGCAAAGGCCTCTTAGTCTCTCCAGATTTTCATGCTTCAATGACGTCAAAATCTTTAACCCCTTGAGAAAGTCAGATTCATCAGATTTGCAGCTTGTTTTTGCGATGCATTTCACGACAACTACAGACCCGTCTCTCAGAATTCCCTTGTAGGAGGAAGAGAAATTACTCTTCTCCAACAAATTCACTTCTGAGAAACACTGAGTTGCTCTTTCAACCTCTTCTAGATTAAACATGAAGCTTTGAAGAAGTTCCTGCGAAATCCCGCTTTGACCGAAAGCCAAGGGGTCCCAGCCATTGGAATATTCCAGGCTTATAAGTGGAGACACACTCTTTCTGCAAACCTCCTTGGCTTGGTCAGTACTAAGCCGGCGGCCATCTGAAGGGTCAAAAGCACTTCCGATTTTCTGTTTCTTCCGCCGATACCTTGTGAACGAGAAAATTCCAATAATGGCTAAAACAAAAAAAGCTCCAATAACACCGAATATGACACCATACTGTGAGTTGTTGGAAGAATTTAAACAGCCACTGCAATTCAAAGGTAAGTTTGCAGATTCCGGGATATTCCTTTGCATTGTGGTGTTGGGTTTGAAAGGTTCTGGCCGATTCGGGTTTAGATTATCAGCAGATGTGCAAATTTCTAAGTTACGGAACCCCGTTCCACATAAGTGAGGGTTATTTTCATATTGGAACCCATCATTCAGCCTCCTCAAACCTTCATTAAAAACAAGAATAATCAGTTTCCAATTTAATAGATTTTAAAGCAAATTTGTAGCTGTAGTTCGAGAAATCTAACTCACCGGGAGGAACATTGCCGGAGAGAGAATTGTTCCTGATGTCAAGAACTTGTAACGTAGGAGCATTAGCCAGTTTTACAGGTACAGAACCAAAAAGTGCATTAAAGCTTAAATCCAGCCTTGTTAAGGACACTAAATCCCCAAGGCTTGCAGGAATAGCACCAGTTAATTGGTTATATTGTAAATCCAGCACAGTAAGCTTCTCCAGAGATCCCAGCTGTGTTGGTATACTCCCATTGAGCTTATTGTAACACAACTGCATAACTGCAAAGAAAAGAGATCCATAACCAAGCTCAGTTTTTTTTTTTTTTTTAGGTTTGACCATTAATATTGGTTACTACTTAGTACTTACTACACAACTACTGTGGAGTTCAGAATAAGAATTCAATTGAAAAGGAAAAGAAACTTGAAAAGCATAATAATGAAGACTGCTCTATTCAGATGCAAATTATGGGTGCATTTTGATGAAGAATGACAAAACTGGAATTATATTGAACCCAAAATAATAACTGCTACACAACAAACCTGCAATAAATATACACAGACTTCAATGTTTTCTGGTTCGCTACAGGCCAATATTTATTTAATTTATTTCGAAAGAAGCAGTTAATAAACTCAAGATTTCAGCTTCTTCTTCTTCATGATAAGTAGTTTAATATATAAAATACCTAGTTCAAAATAGCCTACGGAACTGAAAAGTGAAAACGATGTGCAGGAGAAATTCAAACCATATATAAAATTACAGAAAGCATTAGTTACACAGAACTGAAGCTATATAATGAAAAAGTTTGAAATCTCAAAGTATAATTTCAAGAGAAATTGATAACTGACCTTGAATATTAGACATATTTCCAAACCGAGGTGGAATCGGGCCAGATAGATTATTAACATTAAGATACAAATCACTGAGTTGACTCAACTCGGAAATCTCGCTAGGAATTTGGCCATTCAGTTCATTAAAATGCAGGTATAAACCAGTCAAGCTCTTGAGACCACCAATAGCAGCCGGAATTTGACCGGAGAGACCTTTTCCTTGGAGAGAAATATTAGCAACATGGCCTTCGGCGTTACAAGCCACACCTTCAAAAGAGCCGCCGCAATGATCGGTGCCTGAATCCCAAGAGGTCAAGAACCGGTTGTGCGGGTCAAGGGAGGACTTGATTTGATTTAGAAGCTGGAGTTCTGTAGTCAAAGAGACAGTTATGGGGAGGAAGGAGAAGAGACAAAGGAAGCAAAAGGGTATGAAACGCATGTTTGGATGGAAGGAAAAGAAAGGAAAGTGCGAGAAAATTGAAAGAATCGATCGAATCGAATCTTTATTCAGTTCAGTGTGTTATGTGCAAGTTCAGCCATGGCTGAACACATAATACAAGAAGAAGCCGACTTTTTTGATACTTGGCAAAAAGTGCCACAACTCTATTCTGCAACTTTTTTTATAATATAATTTGAAAATTTGTGGGCCCAAATTATTATATCTATAAATTGAAGTGACAAATGAAGTAACAATATCACCATTTTTTTTCTTTTTTTCAAGAACAGTTAAAATTGTTTCCACTACTGTTTATTCCTCGTTTATTCCTATATCTTTATTTTTTAGGATTTAAAGTTTTTTTTTCAATTATCTTCCTTATTTTGTATTTCTCATATAAATTCACTTTAAAATAATAATATTTTATTATTAAATTGATAAATAAAATAAAAATTAAAAATAATAAAAAATAAAAAAATATTTTATTTTATTCAATTCCTCGAAAAGTTATATATTTTTATTTAATTCCTCTAAATGAGAGATATATCATTCCCATGTTTGGAAAATCTCATTTTGGGACATATCATATGAGGAATGGTTGGACGACCATTCTCCATATTCATTTCCTCATTTGGAGAATTTTCCAAAATGAGGAATCATTGAACTTGCTCGTGGATTGATCCATCTACATCAATAAATTTCTCTAGAATAATAATTGATTATCACTTTGAATTTTAACTGATTTAGATCTATTCTGAATAAACTGTACCAATTTGTCACTTAATATCACATATCAGCTTCAGAGACTTACCCGATATGTTTGAAAGTTTAAGATGACAGCTGATAAGTAACCGTTTTGAATTAATATATGGATGATAGATGCATTTGGATGTTTTTTATATTATTTTCATTCATAAATTAATTAACACACAATCATTTTTACAATAGAAAAATGACAATTTGAAAGTTAAAATTAGGGAAAAAAAATAAATATCGTAAAATAAAATTAGACACCTATGAAACTATGGAACGAGAGATGAATTCGAAAAAGCGAAATTACTAAGGTAATCTCCAACCCCACTTCAAAAAATAAGGTTGGAGATGAAATGAAGTGCCAATGACATTTCATTATTAACTTCAAGAATGAAATTGCTACAGTGCAACTTCAAATAATACAATATTATTTTTTATTTGACTTTAACTTTTTTATTTTTTTTTTGTATTTTTTATCGTATTTTAATTGGTTGTTTATCGTTTGAGTTAGTTAGAAAGAGACAAAATAATGATATTTTGTTTTTGAAGTGAAAATTTGAAATGAAGGGTTGGAGAATAAACACCATAACAACTTTAATTTATAGAGTTTGAAATGAAAATGTACGATGAAGGGTTGGAGATTACCTTAAAGTTATTAGCAGAGAACCTATTACACAGTGTATGCGTGGGGTTCAAAATTTTATGGCTTCATAACCGTTGATGCATTTGATTTCATGGAATAGGTATCTACAACGCTAAGCTTTACAGTATATTTAACGCTACTGCCTAGTGTGTCCTACTTACAAAGCAATGATGATGTGAATCGCAAACACGTGTTTATAGTATATTAATATTAAAAGGTCGAATGCGTTAAAACGTGTCCAACTTAGGTTTAAAAATCTCGTGCTTCCTGAGTATTGATAATGTTTTTGTAACTATTTTAATTTAAAAAAAATGCACCGAATAATTTCTTTTATCTTACGTGGCAACTGATGTTGCATCCGCATATTAGTTGACTCTCTGAGATTAATAAAAAAAAATCAATTAACCGAACCCGCAACTTTATTCTCATCTTCTCAATTTCAATTCCAATCCCCAATTCCACGAAAATCCCAAATCATAAAATCTCTGCAACCACCTTAACTTTAAAAAGGTACACCAATTAACATCCTTTATTAGGTGGCATTCCTTTTAACTATCATGGCGCATTGGTTGACTCTCTAATATTAAAATATAAAAAATTCAATAAACTGAACCTACCACTTCATTATTATATTCTCAGTTTCAATTCCAAACCCTAATTCTACTAAAATCCCAAATCATAAGATCTTGTATATGAAGTTTTCGTCGCTGGCAACTCCCCGCCGCCTCAATTAATTCCGACGAAGAATCTATTGTAATCGAAGCAAATGTTAGGTATGAAGGATGCTCTAACCCCTCTCGGTCTCTCATTCGAATTCAATCCAAAGCTGGACTTCAATTCCGATCAACCAAATTCAAAATATGACACTTAAAGCTCTCAATTCCCCGACCATTGCTGCTCCCGTTTCAATTTGACAATTCAAGTCATGTTCATATGTGAAGCATATGAAGTCAGGTTACATGCACATCCATCTGCATCTTCTTTCTTTAATGTGACCTTTGATTTTTAATAAGCCTTTCATGATGCTTAAATTTCGATGATTATGGGTTGATTTCAATTTTGAATGAGAAGGTGATGACTATGGATTGATTTCGATTTTGAATGAGAAAGTCGAAGAAGATAGATTCAATTTTGTTAAAAAGAAATTTTAATTTTCTTAATTATTGTCACATGTCTCAATATTA